>JAECUM010093122.1:0-50437 GCA_016617855.1 Megalonaias nervosa
GTTGTAATGATTTAATTACCATTCTGATACAGTTGGACCCATCAATGCAGCAGCAATTTCCATCACATCTGTATTAGGATATCCCCTGATAATGATTTTCATTGAATGTAGTTGGCTTGATTTGTCAAGGTCAAGTATTTTTCAGCTTATGGATTGATGATATCTATCCATCAGTCTAGTTTGCATCGATAACAGTTATAGTTTGTGTTGGGTCATTTTCTCAGACACAGTTATTTTGTAGAGTCACATTGCATAAAGAATGTTTCATGATGAATATTACTTCCATCAGTGAAAACTGAGTCATCATGACTTGTATTTTATGGTGTATCAATACAGCTGTTGGTGGTTTCTTTTTTTATATGCCAGCCATAAGTTTGGTTTATTAGTTACCATTAGTCCATTTTGTTGTTACCAATTTCCTTTTCACACAATAACTGAAATTCTCCACCATCATTTTTTACCATATTATTGTGGCTTGTTGCCATTTTGGGGTAGAGTAGAAAACTAAGTCACTGTGACCAATATATATATATATATATATATATATATATATATATATATATATATATATATATATATATATAGTGTTATGTGTGTGTGTGTGTGTGTGTGTGCAATTTAGCAGTATTGCCATTGGTGCTTTTCTTTTTTTATATGCCCATGTATATAGGTTGATAGAGAACTAATTTCAGGGTCAATAGTCAAGGTCACAGACTGCAACAAAAAGAAGAAAAACAGTTTCTGCTCAATAACAATATTTCAACATCACAGATTTGTTGTGGGCTGGTCTTTTAGATCATCATTGCTGGACCATTCTATGACTTGTGACCATTCACCTCACACACAGCAAGAGGCACTGATTACTAGTCACCCATTATCCATGGGTCACTGGGCTTCAGACAAGTCATTGGATTCTGATTAATAGACCACTCCCTCAATAACTAACACCAAGATAACTTGCAAACCTGCTTATAATGTGGGGTCAGGCATGGATCCCATTTTTTAAACCAGAAAATACCCAAAAATTGATCCCCACAGTTTTCTGGATGTCTAGTGGGTTTTTTGGAGGTCTCTCTGTAACTTGTGCCTTCGCTTATAGTGCAGTCTGTGTTTTTGGACCCTGATGTGCACAAGTTATCGAGGGAGAGATGTAGTCTGGAAATAGGTTGATACCCCATGTTCCTAAGTTACCCTTTAATCCCGATGGGAATAGGGAGTTGGGTCTCATTCATCTGACTGGGGGATGGATTGGATTGAAATCGCCACCCCTTCCTATGTTTCCTTTAAATCCCTACAGTATGTTGGGACCCTGCTTTCCAGGATACAAGTCTTCTTTCCCATCCATTGGTTTAAAGGTAGGGTGGTCATGATATGCTGTGGATAGTCTCCTCCTTTGGCTCGGGTCACCAAGATGGGATTGGATGCCTCCACTTAAACCCTTTGATGATCTGGACAAGATCAGCAATCCCACTTGTCTTGGATATCCACTTGAAGAGTTAGTCCCATCACTATTTATGTTTGGCATTGGGGTGAAGCCAACCAGATTCCAACATTTCACTCTCCCGAGAGGTGTTGTGAGGGACATTCCTGTCCTACCTCGGGAGTGGTCTTGGGATGACTGTGTCATTGCCATTATGGTGAATTCAAATGAGTTCTAAGAGAAACTAATGGTGGCCCATCCCTCCCACTCCATTTGGTTCCTGGCTACTTTCCACCTATTTGGCCAGTGTTGGAGGAGGAAGAAGTTTTGACATTCAAAAAGGTGGTGAATGAAGTCTATGGATTCCTTCTCCCAGACTTGAATCCAAAGCCGCCTTGTGTTGAGAGCAAGAAGATTCTGTCCAGTCCTGAGAGACTTTGAGGGGCAGCATCTCTTGCAGGTCTTCTGTTGCTTCCACACACAATGATTTTCTGGAAGCGTACACAGAAGTTTTTCTACAGATTAGTTTGCCAGGCAGCAGAAGGGATGGTCTGTCCCCTCTTCTACACTTTGGCTGCTGGATTCTGCCATCATCTATCAGGTCCATTTGCCAGTTTTGCCTATTAAACCTCCTCCCTACCACTGTGGACTCTAGAGCACCACAAGTGAGGATATTGGCAGGGGCACAATCTTGCTTTCCAGTTAAAACCTTGCAGGCCTTGGGGTTTAAGTCCCATTCTCTTGTGATGATCACAGGCTAATCTATTTTTGGCAGCTTCATTTAGTCTTACAAAGGCAGATTCATTGTCTATCAGAGGCAGTTCAGTGTTTGCTAGTGGCTGTAGCAATGACATTGTGTCATGCACTCTATGTTAATGGCTCCTTTTGCACAACTTCTTCACCTCTGCATGGATGGCACATTGAAGACAAAATGGTCTTGCTTGACAACAGCAAGAACATTTTAAGGTGTTCACTACTTGAGGTAGAGATGCTCTTGTTCCCTCTGTGTCATCATAGGATTTGAGAGACCAACAACACAGGTTCATGGCAGCAGCTTAAGGCCCTTTGAAACAGTCCAAGAGCACACCCACCTGACTGCCCTCTCAGACCTTCTACTGAGTTCTTCAAGCAGATGCAGCCTAAGGTGTCTCAGAAGCAGCCTCAATTAAAAGCGCCATCTCACCCGTCATTTGCTAGATGAGGAGGTCAGACAAGACAAGGAAAAGGTCTTCAGACTCCAGCCCCTTCCTTATGTTTTTTCTGGCCAAGACCTCATTGGCTTACCTTTACCTCTGTCTCTTGGAGGCTCTCACCTCAGCTGTGGACTTGATTCTCCACCATTTGGGTTCTCACAACTTTCAGTCTGAGGTGTGGTTGTATGTATGCTGATGCCTTCCGACCTTTAAAACTAACTCTGCAGGTGCTCTACCAAGTCAGAGTCTTCACAGAATCTTAATTCATCCTGTAGCTCCCATGTGGCTCCAACTTTTGTGATTCAAAGACTACTCAACCTGTTGGTAGACAAGCCCTGGAGACTGATATAGAGATGGGGGGTTTCTCCACCACAACAACCCACTGATTCTCCAATTTTGTGCTTGGCTTGTCTCAGGTAATCAGTTCACCAGCACCAGTTTCTTAAGCAATATTGCCAACTGCATTATCAAGGCTAGGAGGAAGTCTTCTTCTAAGATTTATGATGCAGAGTGAAGAATCTTCCAGGATTGGTGCAAAAAATGTGTTGAGCCTAGGTTTCTCCTTTGAGAGCACTTGCAGATTATTGTCTCTTCTATTTTCAAAAAAAGATAATGTATGGTGTCCACTATTGACTGCTATAAGGCAGTACTTCTAGACTCTCTTTGGTTCTCAAGGGGTTGTGCCACTGGTTTTGACTGCATCTTTATTTTGAGCTTTAGATACTGATGTTTCACTAATGCCTTGATGGAATTTTCAAGTTTTGTTTGTTGTTGTCAGAATCCCCTTATGAACATTTAAGTGAAGCTTCCTTCAAGAACTTAAACCTTACGACTTTTTTCCAGCTTTCCTTAGGTGAGCGAGCGAGCCTCATGCCTAGTCGTTGGAAAGGGTTGTTTACAGTACTACATTAATTATGATTCTGTTTGTCATTGTTGCAAACCAGTTTCTGGCTAAGAATCTGCTTTCTTCAGTAACCTGCTCTTCTTATCGAGAAGCTTCAGTCATGTCAGTGCTGGGGATGATCAAGATAGGTCTTTTGCCTCATTTAGGGCCTTATTGTTTTATTTGGCTTCTAAAGGGAGATGGTAGGGTCAAGAAAATGTCTCTTCCTTCCACGCAAGGGCTTCTCTGATATTTTGGTAGCCACCATTTTCATTTATCCTCACTATCAAGAGAGCTGATCAGTCCATCACTGAGAGTGAAGTCATTTTTTCATTCAGTTCTGTAGTGATGGAACAACATATTGCCAACCTTTAACCAGCTTACAGTAGTGAAAAATCCTGGCAGGCTGTAAGTATAAGTACAATAGTTTCCTGTGCAAGATTTGTTGAAGCCAACAGCCTCCCTCCTAACTGGTACATTCAGCAATACAGTTATAGCAGGTTGTGTATTACTGCTATTAAAATGTAGTTTTTCTGAGTGAGGGTGAAACTAACTTTAGCTGTGTGATATTTTCACTCTTGTTTTGCAAAGATTTGCTCCTCTCACCCCACTCATATCTTGCACTCTAGCTTTATGTTAGAAGAGTATGGGTATCTGTATGTTCACTGTGACAAAGGAGTCAGACTGAGATTATAGTCTTTTTGATTCTGGCTCAAATACTGATTAGAGGAGCGAATAATTAGGTTGGATTCGAGACTAAAGTCCTTGAGAAGGAAATTAATGCATTGGTAGCGAGTAAGTATTGCAAATTTAAATTATTTTACCCACCTCCCCAAAAATTACATTTTCTACAGTAACTATCTTGGTTATTATTGGATTTCAACCAAAGGTGGTATGCAGCTTGATTTTCACATGACCTTTGCTGAATTCATTTGCTGTTATTATGCATCATTTAGCAGAGTTATAGCCCTTGATTGTCAGACCCACCCATTTTCATTTGTGCACTGTAAGTCCCTTAAGTATTATTGGTATTATTGTATTTTAACCAGATTTTAATGCAGCTTGATATTGACATGGCCAACAAAATTGTGGACATCACTTTCTGGAATTTGCTTGCTAAGCATATAAAAGTGACTGCTTCCCAAATGCAATGACAGGTACACATTCCCACATGTCAAACAATGATATGATGTACAAAAGACTGCTAATTTCTTGATTGTAAATTCAAAAAAACAGAAGAAGTCAAAGAAAGAAAAAATCATGGGAGATGTTGTGTATTTTAAGTTTTCAACTTCCTGCTTAAAATACAATTGCAGAATAACTCGTAATGCACAACTGTCAAAATATCTTTCAATTCATAATGCAAAGTATTATATTCCCAAGTTGTTTTAGTTCATTTTTCATGCCTTTTTACGGGGGTGGGTGGGGGAGAGGGGCATTATTGCTAATTTTTGGAATGTAGCACTGCATCTAAAGCATGGTTACTAGTCATTATTATTTAATTAGATGTTTAATAATGATAATTATAACTAATTATAACAAATAAAGTAAGCAAGATGCTCTTTTTACAATAGAATACATTCAATGCTATTTACAGGAATAGAGTGGAGGAACTAGATACAATAAAAAAAATTCAAACTGCATTGAATGTTTTAGTGAGTTTTTGGAAAAAAATCTCATTGTGATGCTGGTACACAATTATGCCATACCAGTATTATTTGGTTACTTTCATAATAAAGTTCTTTTGTTCATGCTTGACTTGCAGGGACTGGAAGCCATCATACCAGGCTACAAAAGAAATCCATCTCCTGATGTTGAAAGTTATGTGGGTGAACTAGTAGAACCGTTAAACATTCCACTACCTCCCAAAATGGTAAAGCTGCCTTTTTTTACAGAAATATTTTTCTCATGACAAGACGGAATTTTATGCAAACCTTCTTTTATAGACCCACTGTAAGGAGGAGCATATTGTATTGACATCCATATGTCCATCCATCTATTCTTTATTTGTTTCCTCAAAATAACTCTTGTTCTTCACCATCTACAAATACCAAACTTTGTGGATGACTTGCACTTTGGGTAAGGTAGAATTCTGTTGATTTTGGAGTTGGTAGGTAAAAGATCAAGGTCATTGTGACTGAAAGAAGGAAAATGGTTTCTGCACAACAACATCAGTTCACTAACCTAGATTTGACTTTGTGGATGGGTTTTGCACTTTACGTTAGGAAGAAATCTCATAATTTTGGGTCAAAGATCAAAGATATTTCTGTATATGTGGTGATGTTTTACGATGCCACAGCACAAAAGTGACTACCATAATTGTTTTTATTATTTTGTGTCCCAAGACATTGTTTGCTGGTAAAAAAATGTTTTATCTTTTTTGGGTCCCTACACTTGCATACACAAAACTTTCAAGACAGAATCAGTAAGATCATCATACATCACACAGTAGTGACCAGTTTTGTTAATTTACCATGCTGGTAAACTGTTATAAACAACTATGATTATTTTTATCATTATTTTGTTTCTGCATATTAGATGATTTTTCCCACATGAAATGAAGGTAAATAAAGACTTCTTATTTTACAGGCCACTATGTGCTTGGCATGGGACCAAAAAATAGACCTATTCTGTAGTATACAGTACTTACACAGTGCATGTCATGCATAGTGCCACTTATATCCTTGTTTAGTTGTACAAGTATTACACGCAGATTTTGCTTTATTTGTTGTTTTTGCCAAATCTCATCTGTGGTGGCTTAGTGGTTAGTTTTCCAGAATTCTAACCAAAACGGTTCTGGTTTGAATCCTACCATCAGACCAACCTTGGATAGGGCACTTTACTCAAATTGCCATGGCGTTAAATAATGTACTTGTGTTGCTGTGCTGTAAAGCACTAGACCAAACCAATACCAGATTTTCCAAATCACATTTTAGCCATATATATGTGTATCGATGTTGTTACATTCTAGGGGCTTAAATTATGCAATAAGACGAGGTAAAACCCAACAGGCATTAAATTTTTCAAAAAATAAATTTATTTCCCTAAAATATAAAATCAAACAAAGTGAAAAAATTAAAAAGAACTTAGAGTATGTATGAATTCCTGTATTTCCTAAATGTACTATCAGTTTCACAGTAATCCAGGAACAACACAAAGATATTCTGAATGAAGGTTCTAATGTTCTAATATCCAGAAGTTTTTACTTCAGGGTAATCCAGTGAAAGTTGAAAGTCACTAAATTCCTTGAATATTTCATGCAATCCAAAGAAATTAATTAAATATCCAAGTCCTTGAATAATTCCACAATTGCTCAGCAAGGTACTATCTGTTTAGAATAAATAGTTTATCCTGTCTGCAATTTCAATGAAAAAATTATAAATAGATCATATTTCTTCTCCTTCTCTTACAAAACTTGAATATAAGTGAAGAATGAAGAATACTATTCTTAAATTCATTTATATAATCACTAATTGTGCATCAAATCCACAATTCCAAATCACTAGAAAAGATTCCAGATTTAAATTGTATTGTGAAATATCTTAACAGTTATGGTCTGACTTTATTTAATTATGGCTCTTCCAGTAAATCGTACTTGGACCCAGGGAAGGCACTTTTAAAGTGGGGCACTCACCCGTAGATGCAGTTTAGAAATTTCTTATCATTTTAATATGAACTCAGTGAAATCAGATTACTCTTGCATATATTTTTTAAAATCTGCCTTCCCTGGGTACCATGTATTTTTTAATGGAACAGCGCTTATTGTGCTAATCAATAACTAGGGCATATCTACAGTACAGATGTTCTCCTAGTATCATGTGATGTTAATGTGACCTCTATTCAACTTTTCTTTGGCTGAAATAGTTGTTGACAATGAACTTGGCAATAACTTTGATTTATGAATGGAGAAAGTATAAGCATATACTCTTACAGTTTGTAAATATAGTATGCATATAACCAGTCTATATTCACAAAACTTATATATTCCTTGTATATTGGTTAAAATTTCTGAATATACATAAACTGGATGATCATCGATCCATTTTAGTTCAGTGTTTCAGCTTAACACAGAATTGTAACTTTCCACTAATTATTCATTCTGCTTTTAGCTTGTTGTCTTGTCATCTCCTTTTGATTATAATTTGTGGATTTGTTTTTATGTTTCTAACGGCATCCAGGTCAGTGAATTATATTAACTCTGAAACTGGAAATGGGTAAAGAGGGATAGAAGTTTAGTACAGTGGTGCGTACAATTGAGTACCAAGAGATCTGGTTTGTTGGTGTATTTATTAATATTATTTGATGAATATAAGACACTCTTAGGGGGATTTCACTCCCTCTTTATCATCAGATTGTGTGTATCAGATGCCTTGCACCAGTCATTATTATCAGTATGGAATTTGGAAGGTGGGGGGGGGGGTTGCACACCACTCATTAATACGCAGTATCATAAATAGTGTTTTGGTGTTCTTACACCACTCATCAACAAATATTGAAATGTAATACATTGCTGGGGTTAATTTATATTTGATGGTGGTCATTTTTTCAGAATATTTTCTTCTTGCAGCAATGAATAATGCAACGTGTGAGTAAATGGTGAAGCCTCTTGGGATACATATTCCACCTGCTGATCTTGCACTAACAGCAAAGATATGAACAGTTATCTACTTTGTTGTTTGTAGTTACACAAGGTATTAGACTTTGTTGAAATTAGGTGAACTTAAAGGTGAGATAGAAAGACCCTTCTTTCTTCACTTCTCAGTAACTCACAGGATCCTTTTCTTAGTCCCTTGGGATGGAGAAGATAACTCCACAGTCCCAGGAGAATTTGGGATCCTCCTCTGGGCAATTAGCCCTTTGGTTGATAAGAGCACTTCTAGATTGCAGGAGGATATCATCATCATCATCGTCATCAATTCCTTAACCCAAGAGGTTGTTGGGGCACCACAGTTGACTTTGCAACCAATTCTCTCCATCTTTCCCTGTCCTCTACTGCCCATTGGGAATCTCCAAATCCCATGCCTGTCCACTCCTTAATGTTGTTTTCCCACCTCTTTTTCTGTCTGCCTCTTCTTCTGCACCCTCACACTGTGCCTTGCAAGATTGTTTTTGCCAGTCCAGATGATCTTGAGACATGACCGTACCACTTAAGTTTGCGCTTTTTTACAGTGGTCAAGAGGTCTTCATAGGATCCGGTGGCTCATTGGATCCTGTTGTGGACTTCTTCATTAGTTACATGGTCAATGTACGAGATGCCCAAGATCTTGCGGTAGCATCTCATTTCAAAGGTTTGAATCCTTTGTAGATCTGATGTGAGCGTCCATATTTCACAAGCATACAGAAAGATAGATATGACAATCGAGCGCATCAGCCTTATTTTGGAACCAAAAGCAATGTTGGTATCTTTCCATATTGGTCTCAACCTTGTTATTGTTGCTGTTGTCTGGGCAATCCTGCAAAGTAGCTCTGGTTTGGAGCCCTCATCTTTGATATAGGATTATTCTTTTTGGAGACTTATAAAGACCATGGACTCCTGATAGTTAAGCCAAGCACCTTTGCAATTTATGCCAACTTATTCCAGTCAAACCTTCAATTCCAAAGAACTACTCAAGGGAGCCTATGAATGGGAAGATTCCTTATTGACTGAACAAACTAGGAGGTTATAATGTAGTGACCCAAATTAGATTACCGTATTTCATGTATTTTTTTGTACCCTTTAATATTTTGTACACAATCGAGTTATCAAAATAATAATTATTTCAATGTATCATAATTTTTCGTACATATCACTTTGTATTTTTAAAAAAATCCATTAAATTATCGGACATAAAATTTCTATTAAGAAGATTTACGTTTTTAAAAAGATTGAAAATACCGTATTGCCATTTTGTTTTTACAAAAATTAATTAATTGTTGGTGAGAAAATAAAATGATTGATGCATAAGCATGGGTGCCCGCAGCATAGGTCAAGGAGCTCACGTGACTCCCCTGGAAATCATACTGCAAATATATATATATATATATATATATATTGCAACAAGTTTAGTCACGCAAATGAAGCTGAAAATATGTCACAAGATTCTGTTCAAAACGCTTAGTAAATATGAGCTTTATTTTCAGACTGCTAACTATACTAACTCTCTCAGCCACGACTGACTGACCCCCTCCCCTTGCAAAAAATCCTGCCGGTGCCCATGCGCATAAGCTCTCTTATTGTCACTACAATATCTACTGGTGTTTACTGACAAATGGACAAAGGACTTCACAGACCATACCTTTAAATATTATCGCTAATTAGTTCTCCTTATTAAGTCTGTCACTCGAACAAAACACCACGTGCATTTTAAAAGAGTTCGGAAGCCCTTTGATGTTTTCTTATCCAACAAAAATTACATCTCAGTACATGCAAAAGTGAAGACCACAGACCATTGGTCAAATAGTCTTATTGTTTCATTATAGTCATGCAATCACAAAATAAACAAACCTTGTCAGTCATGGACTCCGTTAAATCGATTCGTATATATACATATACTATCTTTTAAGTGCTTGTTCTGTTTTGACTTGGATATAATTAACATTTTATTGCAAATCTATTCACGATATACCCCACTATTATCTTTATTGGCGAGTTTGAATAACAAGTAATGTATATGATCGCTTGTCCTTATCACATCTGCTGTATGGACAGTGGCTTCAATAGCACATAGACAGATTTTCATTTCCTTAAAGAGAGCCTCATTTCCCTACTGGCAGCCTCGCCGATTTGACCTCTTTGGTGGATTCTTGCCCCCAGTCTGGTTCAACTGGAATAACCAATGCGCTAAGCATGTTTAATTACCGTGTAAATAACACTGCATAGCTATGTGGTTGTTGTGACAATGTACATCGTAATTAAAACAAGAATGAATTGTTGATTTAGCGGTGTTTTTTGATAATGGAATATAGTGGGGTCATAATACATGAGGATTATGACACTCCTCAGGTAACTGAAAATACAGTCTTTATTCTCTTGGCAAAAGCTACAAATAAAAACCACCGTGAATGAATATGGTCTTGTACACTGACAAAATTTTGTTTCATCTCTCTCTCTTTCTCTGTCTCGCACACACACACTCTCGTGCACTCACGCGCATTAACTAAAATGTGATTTCAAGTTCTTTATTTTTTATTGCAATTTGATAATGATATTGTTGCTGTAAAAATACAAGTTGCACTTAATTTCTTGACACTGTGGACTTGTACAATTTACCAGTAAATAATACCAATAACTAACACATGTTCAAACCATCTTAATCATTCTGCCAACATTACACAACATAACAGCTACACATGCTCTAAATGCAGACGAGCTTGCACACTGAGACATAATCCTCTCTCTCTCTCTCTCGTTCACTAATGACAACACAAATCTTTTTGAGTACTTTTATTTTTATTATAATTAGATTCTTGAGTTGAGAGCAGAATGAGACAGAAAATATACATTTACTTTGTATGTTTGTACCGTTAGGTTGTCGAGTAGCGTGTGTTCCGTAGAACTTGTTCCGGTACGATTCCTTTATTTTTCGTACGTGGTCAGTACTACCAAATGATAATTATTTATTTTACATCTAATTTTTCGTACACTGAAATTAATAATTATTTTTTTCGTGTATGAAAAAAATACATGAAATACGGTATGACCAATCAGCTGTTTTCTCAACCTTACATACGTTATAAATAGATTACAGTTGTATACAATGTGTGAAAGTTGGTATGAATCAGCAGAGCTCAAAATACTTCTTCCCAAAGTAAGTCTGCGGGGTTTTCTATTGAAAATTAGTTACATTCTTGTAGAAATATCTGCTGGAGTCTTTGCTTTAGAATGAGTTTATCAATAAAGCTACATCTGTCATTTATCATGCATTGGCTGTCCATATGTCAACACTTAATTATGAATACCTTGGTAGTTTAATTTCTGCTCGTTTTTTTAACAGATTTGCTTTGCAAGTTATAGCAACATCCATGCTTATTAATACATCAGATTAGCTGAGCTTGTTAACACTCAGGAGGACATATTTATATAAGATTTTAATCTATTTGGTATTTAAATTGATATCATCAAGACCTTATTTAAGTATGAATGACATCCAGATATATTAATGAGGTGATCTTACATCTGATTGGTTGAATTTGTGAACACTCTAGAGACCATATTTAGGCACAAAAAATAAATGTTTGTTTCCTGTTGGCCAACTATCCCTGTTTCTCATTGCTGACCCTAGCACAACCCCCAATGGTCCCCCTCCACAATTCCCAAAATTGATATTTGCATCTAACTGAGCTGGTTTTACCCAATACTTTGAAATGCTTAGTACAATATATATATATATATATATATATATATATATATATATATATATATATATATATATATATATATAATGCTTAATTTGATAGAAAAAAAAATATCTGCCTTTCTTAATTTAAGACCAGTAGAATAGGAAACACACATTTTTTGGGGCCTTAAGAATGTGATTCATGAATATTAATGAGGATCCAGGCTGATAAGATGGTGTAAATTGAAGCAGCAACCTTCAAAGCCTGTTGTCTCAGTGGTTTCCAAGATATAACATGTCAGCTATCCAGGTGAGGGATATCTGGTCTCCTTTGGTCTTTCTTTAATTGTCATTTGATTTTCTTAATAAGTGATGTACTTTACAGACTGACAGTATTCTTAGAACAAATTAATCTGCTGAGAAGGACAAAGCAATATAGCAGGTGATTTTAATTGTAAAATTTTGTAAGACTTTTGAAATTCTCTTTAGGGGCATGAAACCAAGCTTCTCAAAGTTAATACTTTGCAAAGAATTTGTAGCTCACCTGGCCATAAGGCTAAGTGAACTTTTATTATGGTTCAGCATGCATCATCTGTCGACATTATTATTTTCAACTTATCAAAAATTGCTTGGCCAATTGGAATAAAATGTTCACCAGGACATGCAAAATTTGTGTGGTGGGGTGACTACCCAGGTGGTGATATGGCTGCCATAGCAACCAGAATGGTATATGGTTGTTTTTGACTTCTTCTGCAGAACAGTTAAGCCAATTATCAAACTTAGTCGAAATGTTTCTTAGGATATCAAAATGGGTTTGTCAGCTCCAATTGCTATGGAGTCAGTAAGCTACAAACAAAACATGGAAACTTTATCTTCATACTGATCATTCCAGTTTTGATCATACTTGGTGTAAATATATCTTTAAAGTTTTGTGGGGGTATTTTTCATACTAGGTCCCTGGCAGAAATCTTGTCTCTCTAGCCGCCATATAAGAAATGTGTTGAGAAGAACCGTAGCATTAACAACTGTCACATTCATATAAAAGATGATGGTGCTTGTCCAGCGGAAGTTGCACAAGTAGAAACATGGTAATACAACCTCAAAAATGCCACTAGTTTTTGTCAAATAGTTGGAAACTATGCTGAGATGGGTGTCAGTCAAAGGTACCTGCCTTATTACAACATTGTAGACTGTTGTATGCCATTGAGTCATGTTCGGCCTGCTTTATTAGGGTATGTCTTGGGTTTTTTCGTGTACACAAAAATTAATACCAAGAATTAATAGCAGTGGATTCTTTACCATAAACTATAATTAGAATTGGTTGGACAGTGAACATATAATGAAGATTTAAGAAAAGAATTATATATAAATTTCAGATGGTGGAAGTCAATCCATCAGCTGGTGTGTTGACAGATGAAGAGTTACTTGCAAAATTCAGGGAACAGCTTCAAAGAGAGGCATTAAATAAAGTTCCTGTTAAGTCAGTAATTGAAACAAAGAAAAATCAGAAAATGGTAAGTGTTGCTTTTATTTTGACTTTGACACATGAATCAAAAAGAGAGCTATACCCTCTCATTTGCACATTAATGTTTTTTTCAAGGGGACCACAGTATGTACACCTTTATAAGTTGAGTCTGATTGTAAATTGCACAGACCCAGATCTGTCATTGCATAATGTGCCAGCAGATCTGGGTCTGTGCAGTTTGTTAGAAGTAATTAGAAGCACAGATAACACAGACCCTGATCTGCTGGCACTTGATGCAATGGTAGATCAGGGTCTTTGTTTTTTGCAGTTGGACATGACTTCAAAGCAAGTATATACAGTAGTTTGCAATATCATCAGCATGTCTTAAAGTCTAAGCTTGTACTTAAGACACTGAATTATCAAACTTGGGTCAGACTAATATTTCATCCAATCACATTGCTGGAGTTGGTTGATGAAATCCATGCTAGGAAACATGGTTGCACTGTGGGCCAAATAGCTTGGAGTCAAAGTCAGGTGCTGGTAGGCACTTGCCAAAGGGAGAAGATAATTTGTCTCATTATATTTTAAAAATTGAGGATTATGATGGTTTATTTATAATCTGTAGTAGCTTGTTAGCATTTTTGTTAGAGATTTAGTAAAAAAAATTGTGAAGTGATATGATTTTGCTGTAGAGAAATCTTTGAGTCCTTGAGTAAAATAACCACATTTTGGGAATTTAGGCTGTGTTTTGGATATGGGAGGTGTCTGAAGTGTGACTCAGTACTCTTTTTTCATGCCCACTTCTCTTTTCGAAGTTATTATTGTCTACTCTACGAAAATTAATGTTCTTTGGACTAGGTCAGGTTCATTTCTTGAGCACATGGGAGCATCCATGTTGATTAACTGTCTCTTTTAGGCTGTGTATTGTTTCCTAATTACCTCATATAAAGTTATTTCAATCACAGTACATGAAAGTAGCAATGAGATATCCATTGTGCTTGTTGTAAATGCATACAACTTTACCTTATACCTGCCCCACTATCAGACATACCTAATAACTGTAAAGTGAAACCATAGGCAATCCATGTACACAGCTGATCAAATTGGTCATTTAGACTGGTTATCCCATAGTTGGCTCCATTTTTGTATTTTCCTGAGAAGTTATGAACACCATTCAAACATTGTGTCGATGGATTGTTTGTGATGTGTGATTTTGATAAGATTAAGAAAATAAATAATGGAGCTTACCTTCCCCAGTTTCCGATTAAATATATAAAGTTAACACATATATTGTGACAAGTCTTTGGTTATTGTTTGATAGTTTTCATTTTGAATACATTGTTAATAATTATCATCAATAGTAATTTTAGCCGCCAGACCCACCCCAACCATACTTTGCAGTGAATTTTACTATCAGATCTGAATAAATAGAAATCTACCAACTGCTGGTGCAATTTTCAGTGTAGAATCCCATATTCTGGATGTACTTGACAATTATTGCATTAAATATGCATGTTGACTTGAGGACACTAACCAAATGTAATTGGATTGTGAACACAAAATGGGACCTGCTTTTTATACAAAGGTATATAAATTTGAAAAAAAATTTGTCTGAATTTCAAACGAACCTTTTCTAACAAACATTTCAAGAAACCTTTTCTAATGAAACTTTCTTCATATCAACATGCACAGTTAAGTTGAGGGAGGTTAACATGTTTTATATGAAAATATAAAGGAGTTACCACCAAATTTATATAGTTTTACTTGTTTCTAGTGATTCATCCTGTCATTTTTTACATGGTCCTGTGTCTCACATAGATGTTATGAGAGAGTTTTGAAATAAAAATGGCTATTGATTTTAAAAATGAACATTTTCAAAGCTAAAATGTTGATTCTGTTAGGGTCATGAGTTAAACATGAAACAAATGAGTGATGCTTTACCATGGCAAATGGCTGGTAAAGGGGTGGGGGCTTTGAAATTCAGTTTGGTTCATATTTTGTTGACTTATAAATTCATAGTCTAGCTTGCCCACAAAAACCACAAAATTTGATAACCCACAAATAATAATGAATACTTAATATTTCGTACAAAACCCACAAATAATAATGAATACTCAATATTTCGTATAAAATATAAGGAAGAAAATGTATCTTGTGTCTGTTTCAAACTTATTTTTTCCATTTCAGAATCAGCTTTATGACAGTTTGGTAGAGGAGTGGAGGAAAGTAATACGTGTGTCTTTTGAAGCAAAGCTGAAGAAACAGAAAGCTGAATCATCTAGTAATGATACAGTTCACTTTGTTTTCAACACAACTAAAATCTGCAGCAAAGCAGTATAGCCTTAGACTTCTTACCTTCTATGATCTGTCATTTCAGTCAACAGTCTTGGAGGAACTTCTTCATTTAAAACCAGATTTGATAAGAAGACTATGGTCAGATTCTTCTGTCCCCTGACTTTTCAGAGAAAATGGGGGACATAATAGGTTTATTTCCATCCATCTGTCAACACTTTTCCTTCTGCTCCATAACTTGACAGTGGTTTGAGATTTAGGGATGAGACTTGAAGATCTTATACCTCATGACCAGAAGCTGTGTTGCATACCATATTGGAAGTGCCATCCTCTAGGTCAAGATCATGATTTAGTACTGTACCTTTTCATCATCACTGTCCTTTCTGCTCCATAACTTCAAAGCTGTTTGAGATTAAGGCATGATGTTTTCTGTACTTGTATATAATCACTAGAAGGTGTGTCATGTACAACATTGGGGAAACTGTTATCAAGGTCAGAGTCATGGCTCAATGTTCTCCATCACACATGCTCAGCTGCTGTGGAACTTTAAAGCCATTAGAGAGTAAGGATGATACTTGGTATATTTGTACATCATCAGTAGAAGTGTGTCATCTTCCACATCGTGAGTCCTATCTTCATGGTCAAAGTCACTGCTCACTATGTTCAGATTCCATCACACTTCTTGTTCTATAACAATTATAGCCATTTGAGATCAATACATAAAGTTTTGTATACTCATGTTATCACTAGAATATGTCATGTGCTATAGTATGGTTCCTATCTTAAGTTCAAGGTCACCATGCAATATTTTAATTTTCCATCACTCTTCAGCTCTCTAACTTTAGAGCTATTTTTAACTTGTTATACTTACACCATGTGTCAAGTATCGCATCTAGTTTTGACTTAAAGATCAAGGTTATGACCCACTATTTGAAGTTTTCCTTGTCTCTCTTCCAAGCTGTATCTTAAAGGTCAGATTGTGAGGTTTCTTTTTAAACATTATTTTTAATCTACCACAATTGGAAACGCAATATTCATTGTTATTAAAAATATCTGCTGCATGTTTCACAGTATAACCTTTGCAAAAGTTCATGCAAGTATTACCTGCCCTTAATGTGTATGTGGAAGTGATGTGCCTTTGAACATTGAACTCGCTAATGTGGTGATTATCATGTAGGGAATCTGAGTAGATTATGAAATTAACAGCAAAAACACAAACTGTAGCAGATAGAAGGAAGAATTAGGAAAATATCGTGCACTCAAATACAGACATGCACTCTTTGAATATTTTTCAACTTTTATAGGCTATATTAAGGAAATACAAATTATCAACAATATCTGAAAATAAACTCCGATGTTTTGAAATAGTACATGGGGGTCCCTGCCCCTAGTTACATGTAACCTCTTTTCTCTTACAGTAGTATTTGTCCATCTTTTCCTTGATCTTTGCATTTATTCTTCACCGTAAATCTATAATGCAAAGGTTTAATGAAGATACGTGTTTGATGTTTAAATTTCTGTACTTTATAAAAGGGGCTTACTTATTTTTCAGTGTTCTTCTGTCTCTTTTGCATCTGGTCAGTGTCTCATTTTCCCACAATGATTGCTTAAATGATATGTCTAAATTTATGTTTCAGTGTTTAAAGGATATGTGATGATTTGGTTGCTTGTAATATGCTTGGAAAAACATTAAAATGAGCTATAGAACCTACTAAATAAACCTCATACATCTCATATTGACACAGTATACTCAGTAGAACTCTGCTGTGTTTTCATTTAGAAGTTTAAAAAAGGAAAACGTGTGCCCTTTTTCTGTTTTCAGAAGATCTGTTGTGAACTACCTGTTCCTGTCTTAAATCAAGGTTACAATTCAAGATTTGAAGTTTTCCATTACACTTTATTTTGCATTCAAATAAATTTAAAAGCCATTTGAGATGAAGTGATGAAACTTGGTTTAGTTATATGTAATCACTAAAGGTTGTGTCAGATACAAGATTATAAGATCAAGGTCACTTGTTGGTACTATGTTGCCCTTTTGCAGAGGGAAAAGGATGGAGTTTGGTATAGATCGTGTCACTTGACAATGTTACATTGCATGTAATTATTGACAAAGTTCAAAATCATAAGTCAATATTTTAAGGTTACTTGTTTTGCTGCGTTATATCAAAAGTGGTGTTGAGGTACAGGAACATATTATGGTGCAGTTATGATTCTTAATTTGATCGTGTCTCATGTATCGGATTTGAGGTTTTTTCTTCACAGTCAAGATAACTGACAAATTTTTTAAAACACTTTTCCTGCATGTTTCCTTTAATGCCATTGAGATAGGGCAATTAAACTTTGTTAGAGCTGTTCCAGTAAAACATACCTGGGACCTAGGGAAGAGTCTTTTAATGTGGGGTACTCACCCATAGATCCAATTTAAAATTTTCTTACCATTTTAATATGAACTCTTTGAAATCAAAGTACCCTGGCATATATTTTTGAAAAACTGCCTTTTCTGGGTACCATGTATGTTTAAATGGAACAGCTTTTACTTTCCATATCAGCCCAGTAACACTACAGCGCAGTCTTAAAGGGCAGTGCGTCACATTTCATTATTGTTGACTTTTGTGGCCACACTTTGGTAGGTGGGGGGACAAACATTCACTGAATTTGCTGGCTCCATCTGAATTGGATTGAACTTTGATCTTACCATTTTTACATCAGCATCTGTGTTCTGTGGACAAATTTATAGTCTGTTGTAATCAAATGTGTACCCTGTTCCATTGCATCCATCCATCTTGTTATACCCAACACGATTCATATCTCTAACCTTACGCAACCTCCAACACCACAAATTAGCACTGCCTGATTGAATTTAACATTAGAAAGATTATCTTGTATGCAGTACACCAGAGATGTGCAAATCTAAATGTAACACTTTAGTCGGCACTCACAAAAGGTATGAATCTATTACACATCCATATTGTATTTGACAGAATTCATAATACAGTGTATACAGCTTGGTTGTAAAAATGATTCTTTTTCATTTTGGGAGAGTCATATATGGCTGATGTTCTAACTGAAAAATTTACCACAACGGCCATGTGATGTTAAATTGTACAATGTTGATTTTGATAAAGTTCCTTGAAGAGACTCAGTAATTTGCTAGCATAAAGAAGTTAATTGAATGAAAATGTTTTTTTGCACTAAAGTAAAAACTAAATGTGCAGATTTGCATCAAATGCATGGATGCATCATGCAAAAATGTTTAATTAAGCCAGGCATAGGTATAGGTTAGTTGGAAGATCCCCATCACTCACTGATGCAAGTCAGATAACTTGAGCTCTCTAAAAGAGACTTGGAGGTAATGATAGTGGTACTTCCCAGATTGATTAGTTTCTGGGGGATGAGCATTTGGCTAGATGTGTGAAGAACAGATTCTGATAAAACAGTAGGTGTCGAAAATAAACACTCATCAACATTTCAGTAGTTAATGAAATGCCTGCAGTTTAAATTTTTTTTTTTTTAATCCTGCAGCTTTTTAATATAAAAAAATACAAAAAATCATTTGGTTTCAATAGTCTGAATTTATCACTGATGTTGCTGTTAGTGATGGCATAATCATCTTGTCATTTTGACATCAGTGAACTTATTATGACATAATGACAGCCTTGCACTTGAAGGCTGTTCAAAATTACCATTAATTACGTAGAGGTTTTTGCTAGCATACGATGGAAAAAGCTCAAAAAGTTCAGTTGAGGTAAAGGTGTCACATTTCCAACAATAACTAATAGAGTCATCAGTGCCAAGATTTTGTGATCAAGTTTTGTCATCAAGTTTTTGAAAATATATAGTTAATGTGAATTATACCATGGCTTACATATGTTGCAAAGACTTTGGCAAAACCCATTTTAGTCACAGTAACTTTTTACTTTCAGGTTTTTGGGCGATGTCTAAGTATCCATATCTCCTCCTTTTTCAACATGAAGATTATGTAGACATCATCCTGGAGGTAACATCAAAATCCTGGATACACTTCATTGTTGGATACTGATACATTTTTAAAACTGAGCTGATTGACTGTTATACATGTAGAATGTTGCTTGGTGTAATCCAGTGTAATGCATTGTTGCAGTACGAAACTTAAGTATATTGACCATTTCTTGCTAGCAGAGTGTTGCAGGGTGTAATCCAGTGTTGTGCACATTTTTTTTCCCCAACCTGAATGTACAGTTTTATGTCTATGCTTCTGGTTAGTGTTACAGTGTACAGTTGTGAGTTGCAGTGTAGTTTATATTGCAGATACAGTAATGGGTCATTGTAGCATACTGGTTTAGTTCTTAATTCAAGGTCAAAAGATGCTTATAAATAAATGGCACATTTAACCCGAATTTAGCTAATAAAATGGACACAAATGTTTTTTTATGTAGCTTAATAGTGGATCCTAATGAAAAAAAATGAAAGAAATACCACATTAATATACTAATCAGAAATATCGAGATATTGTTTTTGTTTAGATGGCATAAAGCTAGTACAGCTCTGGAGAGAATCTGCTAGTGTCAGTGATCAAAGTCTTAAGGTGACACAGGCAAGGTATTAATGTCAAACTTCACTTTGCAGGAGGCATTGGACTTGACCAAATATTCAAGCCAGAGTCCCAGCACCAATTATCTGTACCACATGCTTGGTTACACGATTTATGAGAAATATATACGGGAGAAAAAATTCATCAGGGATACCCCGCGCAAGGTAAGCTGCATTCATACAACATTATTTCAGATATTTACTTTTGTATATCATGAACCCAGTTGCATATTTATTTACTTTTGTATATCATGAACCCAGCTGCATATTATGTGTAATCCGATCAAGATGTATTTGCCCCAGATCTGCCCTAGTATTTTATGCTGCCAGATCAGGAAGTATTGGGCCAGATTTACACTAAGTATCATATGCCACATGATAAGGATGTATATGTTCCATGTCTGCTCTAGTAATATGTGTTGCCTTAGTATTGTGTACTACCAGATAATGATGTATTTGTCTCACATGGGTCCTAGTATCATGTGCCACCTGTTCAGGATGTACATGTCCCAGGTCTGTCCTAGTATCATGTGTTTGCCTTAGTATTGTGTACCAACTGATGTGTCTGCTTTAGTATTATGTGCCACCCAATCAGAATGCATATGTTCCAGGTCTGCTGTAGTATTATGTGCCACCCAATCAGAATGCATATGTTCCAGGTCTGCTTTAGTATTATGTGCCACCCAATCAGAATGCATATGTTCCAGGTCTGCTGTAGTATGATGTGCCACCCAATCAGAATGCATATGTTCCAGGTCTGCTGTAGTATTATGTGCCACCCAATCAGAATGCATATGTTCCAGGTCTGCTGTAGTATTATGTGCCACCCAGTCAGGATGCATATGTTCCAGGTCTGCTGTAGTATTATGTGCCACCCAATCAGAATGCATATGTTCCAGGTCTGCTGTAGTATTATGTGCCACCCAGTCAGGATGCATATGTTCCAGGTCTGCTGTAGTATTATGTGCCACCCAGTCAGGATGCATATATCTCAGTTTTGCTCTAGTATTATTTGCCACCTGATCAGGATGTATTTGGCTCAGGTCTGCCTTGTATTATTTGGCACCTCATCAAGATCTATGCTGTTTGCCTCATTTCAAAAGTTGTGCAAACAGACCCTGGTCTGTGCTGCTGATGGCCATACATGAAATACATAAGCATACAGTGTATATGGTACGTTGGCAAATAGAATGTGTCTAATATATGAATGAGATTCAGTTCAATATATTTGGGAATATTGTTCCTGTGCCATGACATGTTTGCTGAAGCATGGTGAGCCTTAGGTATTAGTTTTCTGCTGGTGACAGCATCTGGTGTTGTGTTGAAGAATTTGTGGCTCAGATACATGGTGGATACACCAGCTTATGTTTGCTGGTGAGAAAACAAATTCTATGGAACAGTTGTATACATAATATCCAATTTTCTTTGAATCTTTTTTCATGTAAAACTTACTTGCATCAGAAATAAAAATGAGATATTGACTCTGTGTTGCTGGCATTCTTCTTGTAAATTATTAGTTGTACATGACTGTCTGTCAGTCAGAATCAGGCCAATAACAGATTAATTTTACACATGCACAGACACTTTCTATGTTCAACATCTTGCTTTGGTCCCATCTGTTTATTCATCCAGGGAAGCTTATTTGCTTCTTATTACAGAAAACCAATGTTTCACTTTTTTTTTTTAAAGTGTTGAAGCCATTTGGACTTCAACATTTTGGTACATATTGGGCCTTTGTGTTTTACAAACACAAGTCTAGTTCATTAAAATAATATTTGTTAAATGCATCTTTAAACCGTTGCAATGATTTGTGACTGATTCAGAGTGCATTTATTTATTTCATTTTTGTTTGTCATTTTTGTTTTGTTTCTATTAGCTTATGGAGGCTTACAAAGCATACTTACAGAAGATTACTGACTCTAAGGATCAGCTCACAGACCACAAAGAAACCTGGCAGAAAATCTCTCAGGAAATGAATTGTGGGGCTTTGATGGTGGGTTCACAAATACTTGTGTAAAATCTGAAGACTGGGGGAGGAAATGTGTGTCTGTGTGTCTGTGTGTGTGTGTGTTCAGTTCATACTGCAGTATAAACAAAGGTCTTCCTTTTTAAAATGCAGTATTTGGTGTCCATAATCATTGGTCATGTTACATATGAAGCCACAGTATAATGAGAAAGATATTAAATTTCATGATTGTGTATGGGGATAGGGTGGAACAATGATTTTAAAACAATGGGTATGAAACGGATGTTAATTACACAGTATTTGTTGTACTAAACCATGGTATAGTGAGAGAAAAAAGTTGATAATTGTTTATTGGGGGCAGGAGTGGATAACAAAATGTATGTAAAATGTTTTGTAATAAATTTTGTTGACGTAACTTTAATATTTTTCTTAATTTTTCCTGTTTGTACATTTAAGTTTTTGAAATGTTTTAAAAGGAATATAGATACATTAATTTTCTTCACTTTTTTTTTTCAGCCCAGTTTCATGCATTTGACATAAATAAATTTGGTTATGTGGTCTATAGTGATATCACTGGAATGACACTAGAATGAATGGCATTGTACTCAGGCATAGCTGCATAATCTTTTGAACTAATGAAAAGCTGAGAAGATAAAAAAAATGTTCCTTTCTTGAAATGATGAAATTTTAACCTTTGGAAATTTCAGATTCTGGAATAATTTGTTACTATGTCATTACTGCCAATTAGAAATCTTCACAGACAAGAAATTCTAATTAAATGATGTGTTCAATCTTTGTTTTATGTTGAGCCTGCCTTGATGGAATCTCAACATAGCAATCACTTTGGTGTCAACGCATGCTATTAGCACACCTAGCCCACAGTCATTCATTAATTGCCATGAAAATTGGTAAATATTTGTACCAGCACCTGAAGATATGCATATTGGCAAATCACTTTGATACAGTAATGTTTATTAGAGTTATTGCCCTTGTATAAGTAACATAAGGCAGGGCATATTGTGTTGTGATAAGGTCTTTCCAGTCAGTCCACCAGGCTGTTGTGAATTTGGTTTCCATACAGTAACTTTAGTTGTCCACCTTTTAGTTACCAAACCTGGTTGAATGCTTGAACATGTGGTAAGGAATAAACATCAAAGTTCTGTGGTCAGGCTTGCTGTGCCTGAAGGAAGAAAAATGATTTCCATTCAGTCATTTTGGTTATCCACCATCTACAGTTGGAGAAAGGAATACCCTGTCGATGTCAGAGCCAAAAGGTCAAAGGGCAAAGTTTTTGTGGCTGAAAGAAGAACAGTGGTCTTTGCAAAATACTCAATCAATGACAATTAGCAGACTTTGTGGATGGATTGCATATAATGTATGGAATAACCCTACTGATTTTAGAGTCCAAATGTTAGGTCAAGGTAACTGACTGAAAGAAAAAAAAATGGTTTCTGCACATAATATTAGTACTATATGACACACGTCAACCAAGTTTTGTAGATGGCTTGCTCTTAGGGATCAAAAGATCAAGGTCACTCTGACTGAAGAAAAATGGTTCGAGTGCAAACGAAATTTCATTTTTGACATAGAGGAATAGTAAACATGGGACAGGGGTAAAATGTTCCACTCATGATACTCTGGTTGTCATGTAGCTTAACGTAGTGTATGACACGATCTTGTTAATGCATCTAGTCCATCAGTTTTTTATGAATTGCTGTGAAACTTCGTAAATATGGATATCACCTGATGTATATAATAATCAGTGACTTTGCTAATGCAATTTATTTGAGGTATATGCCCTTTTTGTCTTGCAGCTTAACGAAATGCAATCACATTCATGCAACTAGTTCCCCGATTTTTGATGGATTGCCATAAGCCTTGGTAACTGTTATGGTCATCATCTGTAGGTGAGCATGTCATCAAATCACTGTGCAGATTTTACAAGAGTTATTGCTCTTTTTGACTTGCAGCTGATTGCATTGTGTGATAATATTTTCTCAAGATAACTAGTATCACAGTGGCCTGACATATCTTGGGAAATGTTGTGATCGTTTGAAAATGCACACATCAGCAAATCTCTGCATCTGATTTTTTTTATAAGAGTTAGTGACCTTTTTTTACTTGGTGCCTGTGTAGTGTATGACAATACTGTGAACAGATCTAGTTTCACAGTCATTAATGGATCATGATTTGAAGATGAGCATGTTGATAAATTACTTTGTACTTTGCTTTGGTTAGTGTTTTTGCACGCTGTACTACAAGAAAGGTTTATAGCTTGAAGTGGTGGATAGATCGACAGATGCTCTGACATATGGACAGATACATGGATACAAAAATAAAATTATTATACATTCCACCTGCTTCTCGAATCATGGGAGGAAGAAGAACCAAATTTTAACCTATGAAAGCTTCCTGATTATGCAGTTTATTTTCAGCTCTTCGAGGTGTACAAAAATTATCTTGACAAGTTTGCAGACCCATGTGAACAACTCGTCAATCATCGAGTCATTTGGCAGAAAATTGCTCAAGATAAGAATTGTGGTGCACTGTTGGTAAGTTGCCATTCCTTGGCAATTGTGGTTTATAAACCTTTGTGAATTTTTTAATGTTTTCAGTTGCCATTTCTCTCAACACAGAAGAAAATTGGTGCATTTTAATCTCATTAAATTTTCAGTTTTGTGACTTCACAGTTTTGGCAATCATAGAGGTTGTTGTCATCACTGCTTGCTGGTGTGTATGTTGGACATTAGTGTTCCATTATAGCATAGCTATTTTCTCAATTTGTCCCATAAAAAGTAATTTCAGTACACAGTACCATCTTTACCTGGTTTTTGGAATTCCTTAAATTTGCTCTCAGTTTGTAACACAACTAAAATTTCCTGTAATTAATTTAATCTTTAGCTCTACTGGTCAAAGACCAAAAGAGTTTATGGCATGATCTGTTGTCCATCATCTGTCATCCATCTGTCCATAAACACAAGTTTGTTTTCACTTCTCCTCCTACACTACTTGGAGGATTGTCTTGAAACTTTATACACAGATTCATTCCATTGTCTAGTTGGTCCTAAATGAAAATGGTGTTGCTCAGATATCCATTATGGCCACTACAGTGATCCTCTTCAAAGTCTTGTTATCTCTACTCCAGAATAGATGGTCATATCAATGTGGTGTTTTCACTAAGAAATCTCTTATGATATCCTAAATGAAAATTGTGACAATCTGCTATCCACCATGTCCGCAATGGTAGCTATCTTGAAAATCTTGTTATCTCTTCTTCTCTTGGATGGATTTTCATATCAGTTTGGGGCTTTCACTGAAACACTTCATATCGTGTCAAGCTGGTAAATAAAAATGGTGCCAATCTGACAGCCAGTATAGCCACCAAGGCAGCCATCTTAAAAATCTTGTCGGAACTCAATTTGAACAGAAAGTCATATTGACTTGAGGTTTTTCACCTGAAGACTTCTTATGATGTCCAGTTGGTCTTAAATGAAAATGCTGCTAATCTGTCATCTTATATGGACGCCATAGTATCCATCATGAAAATCTTGTTATGGATACTCCTCCTGAATGGAAAGTCATATCTTCAGAATATTATTATTATTGCTCCTTTCCAAATGAATGACTATATCAACATGGGGTTTTTACCAATGGATTTTTTATGAAACCTAGTTCAAGTCATACTTCCAATATGACCACCATGATGGCTGCCTTAAAAATCTTGTTGCCACTACTACTCCCCATGGATTGATAATGGATGATCATTATGATATAAGGTTTTCACGAAAAGATTTTGAATGATGTATACCTTGTCCTGAATGAAAATGATTTAAGCTGAATTCCAATATGTGTACCATAGCAAATTGTGTTGTCACTGAAGAATGTCAGAAATGGTTTAAGCACTTGACAGGTAAAAGGAAGAAATGTTTTTTTCTTGAATTCCTGTTAAGTCTTTTAGCCCATTAGAGCGTCAGTTCCTTTGAGGGGTTCTTTGTTACTCAAATATTTGGATAAACTAAATCAAATCAGCGACAGATTTCTTTAACAAACAGAAAGTTAGTTTAATTTAAAATGGTGATTGTTATATAAGATATGAAAATGATGATGTACCCTGCCTACAAAAAGATTGTCACTAGTTGCCCTTTGCAGATTATCAACTTTAGTTTTACATTAAGACCTTGTGGAGAAAATATAAAATGGAAATCAAGATTTCTCAGTCGTGCATTATATGTTGTCGCAGTTATTTGCAAGTACCATAAATTGATACGAGTAACAAATGAGAGGTTCATATTGGTTGTGTTAAGAAGCTGTTTTAAAATAAATTGTTTCTCCAGAGAAATAGCACATCTACTAAAAAGAAAAGATAAAGTTATAACATTTTACGCATAAACTTTTGTATTCTTAATACCATTGGAACAAATTTTGAAAATCATTTGAATTTGTTACACTTGACTAAATGTTGGAAAAAAATGGCTTTTGTCAGCAGTTGTATAAAACTAACACGATTTACCTAAATGGAAAAGTAATATATTAATTTGATGGACTGTAGTGGGATTTAAAACTCCAAATGTTGGATGTATGTGAAGGTAAATGTTAAAGAGAATTTCATAATTACCAATCTTGGACAGTCTCTGTTCAGTCTGCTGTTTAGGGTGTACCAGTTTAATCATATAATAGTGAGATGATCATATACAGCAGTTGTGACAACCAGCTGCTCGTGTTCATTAGTCAATTATGCCATCATTAGAAGCTGCTCATGTTGATATGTCAGTTATCCCATCATCAGAAGCTGCTCATGTTGACCAGTCAGTTATGCCATCATCAGCAGCTGTTCCATGTTGATCAGCAAGTTACGTTCATCACCAGCAGCTGTTCATATTGATCAGCAAGTTACATTCATCACCAGAAGCAGTTCATGTTAATCAATCATTGGACTTGAACTTTTTCATAATGAGGTATTGCAGTTGTTTGACTAGGTTTATCTCTGATATAAAAGTAGGGGTTGATGCACAAGAGTTGGGGTTATATTTTTTCATAAGTTAATTAATCCTTACCTGTCTTGTTCTTGTTGTTTTGGGGTTTAATGCCCTTTCTCAATGCAAAATAGGCCATACATAACTGCCAGTAGAGCTGGTGGAGGAAGAACCCTGGAAAACCCTGGTAAGAACCACTTACCCATGGGAAGCTACTGGCAGCTTTCTCATATATCCACATTGGCCGAGCACGAGACTCAAACCCATGCAGAAAGAGGACAGATGGCAGTGATCGGTAAAGGCGAGCACTTTAGACCACTCAGCCACCTGGGGCTCTACTGTATCTTTGTTTTTAATTAAGTGAATTACCATCAGAAATTTTGATTGCCTCTGGCAGTGTTGGTGATCACTAGCACCAACATGGACATGAAATTGGATTTTTTACAAGTGCTCTTATTATGTTTTCAGTTAACTGACAACAACAAAAAATTAGTTTTTTTAACAGCATGTGTGGAAAAAAACTCCAGATGACAGAAAAGCAAGCCCAAATGCCACACAAATTCAGAATTTGGACTGACAAATTTATTGAGACTCAAGATTGCAAGAAACCCATGATTCTGCACTCATGGATTCTTGATAAGGTGTTTGCTCTAATATCAGGTTTTAATGTAATAGTGTAAATTAGCTTAAATTTCCTCAAAGCTTGCATGATTCGAGTCTGGTGTGTAAGCTTAAATTATTCCAGAAAGGAAGGGATACTTACCTGTAGATTGTACTTGTTCACAAAGGACACTCAGAAACTTCATCCAAACATGTTTTTAATATACATGCCAGTAAACAGAAGCCAAGGTAACATAGAAATATTTTTGCTTGGGGTGTGGTCAAGTTAGTCAGTTTATTCATCTTGTGAAAATTTTTCCTAACCATTTCTGCTTATACTATCTGATCAGGTTGGCTTAAGTCTAACCACTTGTGTATTTTCAGGACATTCCAGAAAAGAGATGGTCAATATATTTGATGAAATCTGTAAGTACCTTTTTGATTTTTGTTTATTTAGGTGTTTGGGTTGGGGGTGCTAGCTTCAGAGTTTGAGATATTTGTTGGAAGCCTATGACTTTGTCCTACTTTAATAGAATTATGGTTATTAAATGGTTATAGTTTTATTGATGTACTAAAACATTGTCCCATAATCAGACTTTCCAGTGTCCCTAGTTTTTCCTACCTTTTTTGTTAGACTCCCAATTTTTCCCAGTTTGTTTCCAAAATGGCCCTATTATCCATACATTTTAAAAGTTTTATCCAACAAATAAAAATTGTTTTAATAATCACATAATGAGATTTGCCTCTCGGTTTATTTCCTCTCAGTAGTTTTTAGTGCAAGGTAAGATTTGCCCTCCAGTTCAGTAGTTTTTAGTGCAAGGTAAGATTTGCCCTCCAGTTCAGTAGTTTTTAGTGCAAGGTAAGATTTGCCCTCCAGTTCATTTGAGATTCCTGTCTTCAAATCCCGTCTTACTACATCTTCCATGTGATGTGATGCATACAGTATGGAGGAAGGTGAGGTGAAGCTATTTTGAATCATTGTATTTTCCAAAGAAGGAATTGGAGGGGATATCAACTGTACATGCTAAAAGTCCATCATCAGCATTAAAATTTAATTCTTTAAAATCAGCTGCATATTACAAGCAAGTTATGCAATGTCAGAACATTTAA
Organism: Megalonaias nervosa; assembly: GCA_016617855.1. Classification (NCBI taxonomy): domain Eukaryota; kingdom Metazoa; phylum Mollusca; class Bivalvia; order Unionida; family Unionidae; genus Megalonaias; species Megalonaias nervosa. The sequence goes on from JAECUM010093122.1 coordinate 28,787, forward strand.
TATTGATTATTTATAACCAATATTTATTGTTGTTAATTTTCAAAGGCTTACAACTGTATTTAAATGGTAAATAGAACTGTCATATTGCAGGATCTGTATAAAAGCAGGTAACATTTATGATCTTTTTGCATTTATAAATCAGGTTCATTTTATTTTTAAGAAATATTTAAGGGTAAGAAATCCAGAAGATTATGGTTTTTAAGGGCACAAGTTGTAAAGAAGTTAAGAGGTGAACAATTAAAAAAAGTGATTTGCTTTTAAATAACTGAAAATGCCACAAGACAGCATGGGACATAAACTTGGTGTAAGAAAGCCTCATCTTCAGAATACACAAGTTGTTGTTTTGTTTGCAGAAAATCAATTCATTGTGGAATTACTAAACATAAGCAATAAATGAGGTGTGTTGAAGGACAGAAGAATAAAGAGATTGTGAAAGTGGGATTCAGCAAATCTCAGAAATTTGTCATATCATCAGGTGGAGAAAGTGGCAGGTCTAGTGGAAATCCTGGACTAGCACCTGGGTCATAGCCAGTGGCTGTGCAATCAGAAATTGATCAGGAACAAGTTACCATGTTACCATGGCAGAAGTTTTGTGAGCCATAAAATAAGCTGCATCTCTGTCTTCTTACATTCCTATGATGACCCCCGAACCTTTCCAACAATGTTCCTAGCTCAGCATTTGAAGATTTTACATTGAGAAAAAGTAAAATTTCTTCTATGACTTCTGATAGACTTAGGCAGACTTGAAGAAGGAAATCTTGCTGAAAATGCTTAATAGTAAAAAGCCATTTTCCTTTTGGTTTGATGAAACAGTGAATGCTTTAGGTAAAAAGCAGTGTCTTGCTTTGATTTGATTCTGATTAAATGAGGCTGGGGAAGTTATGACTTGGTTTGTTAGAGCTTTTATATTTGGTCATGCAAAAGGAAGTGATGTATGAGAGGCACCGGATAACGAATAGACAGAAGGAGGACTAATACCACCACATGGACAGAGGAGTAATAACTACCACCATCTCTTTGTTAACATCCATTTGAAAGCCTTAGGTTTTCCAGGGCTGGTACAATTTTTCAGTGTAAACTGCAATACTTCAGATAAAGTCTTGGTACTGTTGGAGAATAGGCAGAGCAGTTAACTTTAGATTTCTTTCGCTGGTTTAAGTTGCACGTTAGTCGGAAGGAAGAGTTCATAAATACTCTGACCATAATATGATTTTGAAGGAGGATCTGTTTATAAGGCATGCTCATTGCAGGTGGCTCATTCTCTTAACAGTTCAGATGAAGATCGAGGTGTGATGCTGTATATCAGTACTTTATGAAAGATTTAGCAGCAAGGGCAAGGCAAGACAACTATGGAAGCTAACTTTGGTTCCTTTTCACCAGTATTCATGGGAATTTTGAAGAAAAAAATTGAAACAATGAAACAGTTGATAAAGTGACACAATATAGTGCTTTGTGCATGGACAATGACGACCCAGTGTTGCCCAGAAGATCTGGAGAAAATAACATCATTGATGAATTCATAAAGGCCAGAAGAGAAGATAATTTTGCTGACAATATGATGATTAACATGGATGAAATTCTAGAGTACTTTGATCTCATTCCTGGATGGACTGATGGGGGTTAAAAGTGTGAGAATTAGCACAACTGGTGCAGATTTGAAAAAGCCGACTTTATTCCTTGAGTTTCCATTTCAGGAGATGTGTTGCCTCTAACAATAATTTTTCACGGCACGAGAAAGCTAAAAAAAAATATCGTGCACCGAAAGAATGGATTGTGCGTGTGCAGGAGAAGGGTTGTGTTGATGAGATGCTGCTGCAGTGGATTAAAGAGTTTTATTTCAAAGTACACAGTTTTATATTTTTTAAAATTAAATTTCAGTTGGAGTGCATTTTCCGACATGTAATTTTTGACTGATTTAAAAGTTGTCCCACAAATTACGACTAAAAAAAACAATGTGTCCCAGAACATACAGTACACAAAAAATTACTTTAAAAATTAATTTATGGTATCCCAACAAATTCTGTGTTGCAACATATACAATAAATATGGTATTTATTTTTCACTGTAAATCCTGCTCATTGACAACAGGTCACCCCGTACAAATTTCACTTGTATGCTAAATATTTTTTCACCCACCCACCCCATCTCCACATCCACTTATGTCAACAATATTACCTGGAGCCCAAGAATGTTGAGAAAAATGGGTAGTGCTATATAAACTTGAAAGTAGTACTGTACTATAAAACATCAAAACCAGATTAAACCAATTGTACCATATGTACTCCCTTATAAGACAAGTCCAGATGCAAACTGCACAGTCCCAGATCTGCAGTAGCATAATGTGCTTGCAGATCTGGGTCTATGCAGTTTGTTAGGAGTAATCAGTAGAACAAACAACTTAGACCCTGATCTGCAGGTGCATTATGCTATGGCAGATCAGGCTTTTTCTTGTTGGCTGTTTGAGTCAATTGTTTAATGAGTATCGATGGCATCTTTGTGAACCTTGAGGAGCAAAAGATAATTATTCAACAGGAATTATAAATTTTATCTGAAATGAGTACAATTATAAATTTATATTTCATGTCAAATTGCAGAAAGAAAAAAATTTGTCAATCCAGCCTTAAGCTGAAGCTCCATTTAGTGATCACATTGGCATATCTTTCTGTATGGACATCCATCCCCATTGTTGGTTTAAAGTATTCAGGAAGAATTATAAGGGACAAGGTGTGTTAAGGGCTGATATTGGCCCCCAGTCAGATTCCTATGAAACTCACATAAATAAAAGAGGTCCCTCTGTCTTCCCAAATATGTATTTAATTCTTATCCAAGATTGTTTTTAATAAAGAAAATCAACTATTAAAAGCCAGTGGTTTTCTCCTTGTGGAACCTATTTCTGTGAATTATATTCAGTATGGCTAATAAACCCCTATAAAGCTGACTCATGAAAAAGATACATCTGAAATTCTGCATTTGCACACATTACATCTAATAGTCAATGAAAGCATGTAAAAATGTCTTCTTTTTTTTAAACATTGTCTAAATGATGTATATATTTATGTTAAGTACAGTTGATTACCTCTGACACCTATTTTCATTTTTGTTTAAACAGTTATGCTTTTTTATTTCTAACAGTGACTAAACATATCAAACTCATCACTTGATTGCCACAGAATAATAATTTGTGTACTACATCAATCTGTTGGACATTGGTCTGTTTTTTAAAGGAGCAGCTCATTCAAGGATAAATATGATAATACCCATTATAGGCGGGCAATCAGTCTGTTGATTTATCATTTAATGTTAAATAATGCAGCAGCTAAGGTTGACAGTGTTGCCTGGTACTGACAAGATTTCAGTTTGCATGTGAGTACACTCACATGAACATACACAATACAGACCTACAAATCAAGCTGAAAAAGAAAAGAAAATACGCATAAGACATTCAAAATGCAGCAGCTGAACCTTTGCAAAGTACAAAAAATATGCTCAAATAAGGACATTCATATAGCTTTTCTCTCTCTCTCTCTCTCTCTCTCTCTCTCATCGTGCAACAATTTGCAGCTGAGAAGAGACGTTATGAGACATGATAATAATAATCTCTTTAGATTCAGTTTACATGAGATATGTGCCACCCCTTTCTGACTTACAGACCCACAATATCATTTCTTGCAGTCGGCTTGGGGGTGGAGTGGGATGCAGTTGCACAGTTGGTAGAGCATCAAATTTGTAATCAATAGGTTGCAGGTGTGAAACCTTCGCAAGTCACAGCCCTGACCAGCTGTCTCATTGTGTCATTGGGAAAGGCATGCAACTTTCCAAGATTGCACTTCAAAACATGTTTAAGCCTACATCTTTAAAATTCAGTGGAATACCACTACATGTTTGCCCCTACCCCATTGTGGGGGACATGTAGTGGTATTCCACTGAATTTTTTTATTGAAGTTATTAAAAATACATTTCTGATTCTGTTTTTTATTGCTGTGAACATCATTCCTCAATGTGCCTCTATATTTTGCTCCTCTCATCCAAATATTCCAATATTATTTGTGCGAAAAATTGCCTATCTATATTTTGCTCCTCTCATCCAAATATTCCAATTATTATTTGCACTAAAAATTGCCTCAAAAATGCAACCAGAAACAGCAAGAGAAAAATAGTCATCCATACAAATATCAATCAACATTTGAACATCAGTTTTGCTTAAAGAAACATAAAATGGCATTTTGTGTTTCAGTGAAGTGAGCCCCTAAAATTGTATACCAAAAACAATGGCATAAGGTCAAAGTTACACATTTTGCATTCATTTTTCCACTCATTGGTATCAAGCACAACCGAGAGCATGTATAAAATTGTTCTAGATAGTTATAGAAAGTATTCGGTCAAAAAATTAACATATTTTTTAATGTGCTGTTAGTTTTTGAGGACTTCATTGAGGTTGTAATCTGGTAAAATCTGAGGGTTTTTTTCATTGAACACAAGCCTGTTTACGAACAAAATTAACTGTTAATTTTATACTATTTTATTTTATCAAGTGTACATGTGTTGCAGTTTATATATACTGGATATGGCATAACCATAATACATACCATAAATCAACTACCAGTAATAGACAATTTTAAACACTGATTTTATATGTAAGACTAAAGATGCCATCAATGCCCATTGATTGGGTAATGTCTGCTTTAGAATCTAACCATTTTCTTTAAAATGAACGTACCCTACATGAGTGAAACAATACAAAATCTCAGAGGTTTCAACTTATCTAATAAGGAAAACTTCTTGAAAGTTGCCTGTTGTTTCATGTCTGGTGGGTTAGTTTAATTTGTATAAATACATTCAAGTCAGCTGCATTTTCACATTTTCCAAATTCTTCACCTCACGCAAGAGCACCGATGATGTCATTGCACATGATAAATATTAAAAAATACACCATATTTTTTAAAGACAAAGGTATATCTATACAAAATATATAAAAGAACTTTTAGAATAAAGAAAATAAATTTTGGACATTTTGTGAGGCCATTACAGAGATCTAGAGTCCCTTGTCCTTTCATTGGAAATGAGCACAGTTGTAATTTTCTGGACTCAAAGTAGACCATAAAACAGCACAAATAGTTAATTGAAATGACATAAGTTGTTGCCTGTCATGGGACTATAACATTATTATAATGTGTAATGTGGAAACAGTGTGACATGGGTGTATAAACGTAGACAATACATTAATTTGATTTCTTTTCACAGCTGGGCAAACTTCTGTATGAAATCATCCTGAAGGATTTGAAAATTGATGCCAACCTGCTGACAAAGTCTCCCCAGAAGTATGTATAATATGTGAAAATTTATTAATAAATAAGTCCTTTTAATTACCTTTTCTGTGACACAAGTCCCCAGGACAAAACTCCATCCTCCAATAAGTTTGGCTTGTTCTAGAACACTTGAACAGAAGGGACACTGCCCTAGTCAGATTTTTTCATAAAAGGCCCATATGGAATATTCTTCCTCTTTTCCTTTTTTCTTTTGATGATTATACTTGGTAGACATGTGCATATTGGCAAAACATTGCCTTTGTTTTCAGTTTCAAATGTATTTATTCATTCCGTTGTTATTTTTTAGTGATCAAGTGTTAATCCACATAGTCCTTGCTGTAACTGAGCATACCCCTGCCATATTCCCAGACAGTGTTGGGGGAGGGGGTTGAGACTCAAAATGTGTGTTTTGAGGTCCCAAGGAGGAGGAGGTCATAAGGAGGGATCAGTGCGCATGACCACAAGAAAAGCAATGTCATTCAATTGATAATAAGCCAAATCATCGTTAGAAGTTTGGGTCAGTTAATATTTAGTATGTTAATAAAATTTAGATAATGAATAATAAAGGGAATATTCAGTTCTGTAATTCTAGTATGCTACATACAGGTGGTGCTCTTATTTTGACGCTGTATACTTGATGTTGGTATGATGTTTGCAGAATGTCAAAGAATTAAATACTCCCCTTGTTGTTCTACTTGATAAAGGAAAACTCCATCAACCTGGAGTTTTGAAATTTATTTTTGCTGGGCGTTTCTGATAGCATATTGCTTCCAGAATCACACTCTTCAGTTGATGAATCACACTTTGACTCTATTCTGACAACTGAAATAATGTTTTGCATTTTATATATAGAGTAAAAATCCAACTTCAAAGAGCCATTGCTACTGATCACAAACTTTATTGAAGCTGGCTTCTGTTCTCATTCATTGCAGTGATTTATAATAATATCTGTTCTTCAGTATGGCTCTTTGATGTACTTGACTTCAGACAAATTCGGTTGTTCTACTTTGTGTACTTTACCTATGCAAATTAGCTAAATGGACTCGCCCACAGCAGAATTTGACATGTCACATCACCCTAGCTATTGAAAGCCAATTAGGTAATCTCTGAAAGGTGTTTTTTTTTTAAATCTATGACTGCCTTAACTTTTAATTGCCTTATATCAGCTGAGCTGAGCTTTGAGCAGACTGTTTGTTGTTCATACACATACTGTAGATCACATGCATATGTCGTGGTGGTCAAGAAATAGGTGGTGGGAGGGTGTTGTTGAAAAAACTTTGTGGCTAAGGTTCCTGAAAATCTTTTTTTTTCAAAACACGACCATCTCGGGGTGTCCAGAATCATGTTTATCATTTGACATGGCATGTTATGGCAGGTATGACTGACTGGTAATTAAGCTCTCTTGGAAGATTTTTTTTCACCTTGCTAATCAAGCAGTGCTAAAAATTTGTTTTTACTCTTTGCTTTTCTGGTGGTAGGGTAAGAATTACCTATGTTTCTTTTGTTTTTATAAATATCCTTTATCAGAATATATTTAAATAAATATTAACTTTCAGAATATAATGTCCCTGGTGTGGGAACTTTTGGGCATGAAAAAGCCCCCTAGAACTCTCATTTTTGATGGCCCAAGAACCACACCACCTTCATTATTTCTCATGACACCTTGTGATGCCAATAATTTTGAGGGCCACAGGATATGGCTTGGCAGGCTGCATATGGCCTGCGGGCTGCATGTTTGAGACCCGTCCTAGACTATCTATAAAAGGATGAAAAAATTCTCATTCTTCTAGAAGGTCTTCTAGTAAGAGCAGACATACACGTGAGGCTGCAGGAGAAAATTTCCATATTCACCCATCTCCCACACAGCAGAGTGACCATAGTAGGGACTGTACTGTCTATCCAGAAGAGAGAATGCAGAATGGCTGTGTTCTTTCAGTGATAGTGAACTTGAATAAGGTTGCTGAGGAACCAGTTGAGATGGTCCTTTCCCCTCCCTTTGGGTTCTCATCTGCCTTGAACCGGCTGGGTCAGGCATTGGAGGAAGAGATCTGGATGTTTCATTAGGGTGGGAAGTGAAGTTCACAACCTTCTTTCCCAGGACTTGTGCCCAAAATCTTAAGGCTTGGAGGATGAGAAGATTTTCTACAGTTGGGAGAGACTGTCAGAGACCGTATTGCATTCAGAGATTTGGTTGCTTCAGTCTTCTGTGATGGTATAGGAGCTTTCACAAATTTTAGGGTCCTTTCCACCTCAAAGAGGGCTGCTGGCTTTGTTTTCAGGAACATCCTCCTCTTTCATTGATCCCCATCATCCTTTACCAGTCAAAACTGGTGCATTTAAGGGAAGAGTTACACACCCAATTGTAATAGAGTACAGCAGAAAAGGTAGAAAAGACCAGGCTATGGATATTAACAGAAATTGTTGTGTGTCCAAAAAAGGCTTATATTCGACCTTTCCACCTTAAACAGATTCCTTCAGGAAAAAAATCTCAAGATGAAGTTGTATTCCTCCATCAGGAATGCCACAAGTCCCAGCAACCTTGTGGTCTCCCTCAATATTCAGGATGTGTTCATCTTCATCATTTCCTCACCAGGAAGCATTTCAGTTCTGCTGTTCGATCTTGTATCTGCCCCAAGAATGTTTACCTGGGTGATGAGGGTAGTCGCAGCTCTCTGGATGTCCCTAGGGATCCACATTCTCTAATACTTTGACAACGGGTTGATCACATTGTCTTCAGAGATGCCTTTTGTTGAACCTGTCTCATGGTTGGTCATCAGTGACCTGTCTAGCAAACCTAAAGATGGATCTCATCCCTTCTCAGGACTTTGTATGTGTGGGGTTGGACTTCCTGACTAGTCTCATGTGAGGTCATTTCCCAAACAGGATAGATAAAATCCTGTCCTTCTTAATCCCTCTTAATGGCTGTCAAGAGGCCATTCATGGCTCACCTTTACTTTTCACTCCTGGGGACCTTGAACTCTACAGTGGACTTGGTTCCTCTAGGAAGACTTCACTTGCACTCGCTCCAGGTTCTGTTTTCTCTCAGCTAAGATCTCATTGGAATCCAGATTTCACCACCTCAGTTGCTGGTCAAGTTAGGATCTGTTTCTGATCAGAGTTATAATTTCTGTCTCTACACCAATTCATCAGATTTGGGTTGAAGTGCACACTGAGAGTTAGAATGCATTGTCCATCGGGGTTCGTGATAATTGGAGGAAGCAACGCTCCACATAAATAACTTGAAATTGTGGGCAGTGTTTTTAGCCCAACAGGGGTGTGACAACCTAATAGATTGTAGTGTAGATGTAGGCTAGTTAAAGTGAGTGTTGAATTTAATACTTTTTCAGTATGTTTTGTGTTTGTATTCTGGTTCTAATCTGCATGGATTTTACCCATATTAGCCAAGTATTTTGACTTAAAGATCGGGGTTAGTATTAAAAATAAATGTACATTTTTCATAGTGTACTGAAATTATGGCATATAATATATTAGCTACAATGTCATAGCCTCAACAAAAAGGGGGTACTATTACAGTGAAACTTGTCTTGAAAGACCACTGCTATGTGAGACCACCTGTCTTGAGAGACCATATTCTCAATGCACAAGCTTAATGATTATATAGCACTATGACCTGTTATGAGAGACCACCTGTCTTGAGACCATAATTTTCTGGCAAAAAGGGTGGTCTTTCAAGACAGGTTCTACTGTATTAGTACTTATATTAGTACTAGTAATATATAGATCACACTTTTTATGCTTAGATTACACTTTTTTGCCTCTTATTAGCATAAATTACACTTGCACCTCTCGCTGGGTTGGCATGAATGCCACAGATATGGACATGCTGTCACATGACATGGGGATTTCTTCTCCACAGCAGCCTACAAATTCTCCACCTTCACACCTGGCTCATCTCAAGAAAGCATTTCACAAGGACCAGTTTTCAAGCAAGGTTGCCAACTGTGTCATACAGACTTAAAGGGGTACACAATGCAAAGTGGAGAATTTTCTGTGGTCTGTGCCCAGTTGGGGCTTTAAGGTTCTATTTAGCTGGTTCTTAAGGGCAAAGACGGGGCCCCATGAAGTGAGTGCTATTGCTACTTCTTGGGCCTGTGTATATCACATGTCATTGGAGAATGTTGTGGAAACTGCCTTCTGGTGGTCTTGCGCTGTCTTCAACTTTTCAGTCTTTGGTGCAATAGATCAAACTCATTCTTCTGTAGGCCTGTTAGTAATGGCACAAGTGGTGGCCCAACCCTTTACCAGCTTACAGTAGTGAACACTCCTACTGTAAGGGAAAGTACAGTATTTTTATACCAGTTTTTTAAGGTTATCATCCTCCCTCCAAACTGCTGAATTAGGCAAGGCAGTAGTGGTAGGTAATGTGTCTGCAACATTAAAATGTTGTTGGGTAAGCCAGAGGAGTTGGGGTAAGAGGGTGAAACTAATTTTAATGATGTAATATTTGCCTGCCACTATTGCTAAGATTCCTTCCTTCCTCCCTGCTCTGATTACTAAGTGTATTCTAGATCAGAGTTGAAGTGGAAGAGTATTCCATGTGAGCCTATGACATAGGTGTCAGGCTGGGACTGTTCCTTCCGTTCTAATGTTCTAGAACATTCCATAGTAATTGGAAGATGGAATTATGTTTTATTAGGCAAAATAAATTTGGAAACTTCTGTCCAGAATAAGTGAAGATATATAGAATGTATAGGTTATTTGTAGCATAATTTAAATTGGCAAAGCTTTGAGGTATTTGATCAGTTATATGTGTTATCAAGGTTATGGTCACAGTGCATGTAGGGTCTATTCCCACTCAAGTAGGCCTCAGTGCTGGCAGGTGCTGTGGTGGATTGGCATGTGGGTGCATGAGAAACATGCTGCACGTGCGGACTGGAGACCCACATGTGGAAGAAGAAAGATAGTCCGGTAATACCTGCTGATGCAGTTTAAAGTTATGCACTTTTACTCGTCAGCATCCAAGTCAATTCACCAGCCAGCGTATTCAATCAGGTCGTTTTGGTCTTAATTGACCCACGACCTGATGGCCAAATTAAATAGCACTCTGTGAGTGCAGAAATGCCTAGGGGATGAGGCTCTTATTCCTTCCCCCAGGATCAATTAAATAGTCTGCTCTGTGGACATAAACTAGTGGCGCATGCCCATATGGGTGCAAGCCACTTTAATTTGAGTCTACTACTACTGTTGGAATTAAAGTGACCACAAAAACATCAGCCCTTAAGATAGTGTTAATAGATCATGTGTCATGAATTTTATGTATTACAGGATAATAGACAAATATTACACCATTGTTCATCACAGCTTGAATTTCCCAAGTACTGTACTCCCCATAATATATCCATGTACCATCAGTTTTAATAATTAGGAGATGTATGTATCCCCAACTATCAAAGTGAATAGGAAAATTTGGCCATTTGCAAACCTGCAAACTCTTACAGTTTTGACCACCAGTCTTTCTGAAATGACCCTTTAATAGCAGTCACATTAAGGCTGAAAAGTTTGCAAATGACCCATTAATAGCAGTCACAGTAAGGCTGAAAAGTTTGCAAATGACCCTTTAATAGCAGTCAGATTAAGGCTGAAAAGTATGCAAATGACCCTTTAATAGCAGTTGCATTAAGGCTGAAAAGTTTGCAAATGACCCTTTAATAGCAGTCACATTAAGGCTGAAAAGTTTGCAAATGACCCTTTAATAGCAGTCACATTAAGGCTGAAAAGTTTGCAAATGACCTTTTAATAGCAGTCACATTAAGGCTGAAAAGTTTGCAAATGTAAATGGCTTAGTGCAGTTTAATATAAGTAAACTAGCTATTGCCCATCCTATGATGGGAGTGATACTGCCACGAGTTTCAAACTCATGACCTCGTGTTTGGCAGCCTGAACATAGACAATTGTGGGTGTTTATATACAAGATGTTTACAAATTTTGTAAATGTTCAAGCAAATATGCACATGGCCCATCTGATGGCAGCTGATGCTCATTCCCAGGCAATAAATGCTGTTGCATCACTGACTTTGCTTTTTTTCTTCATTAAAAAAAAATAAAATAAAAGTAGTCAGTCCCTGTGGATGTTTTACCTAAATTGTCAGATATTCAACAAAACTGAACTTAGTCATTATAACTGTAAAAGACATGCTACAAAGTAAACTATCACAAGTTGAGCAATGCACAGTATGTACATTGTCAATGGCTCACATATTAATCCAAACACGCAGCTTTGGGGAATGGTTGAATTTCTGCTCTTTCACTTTAACAGCATTGTTTTGGTTATTGTATTATGTACACATTTGGAAATTTCTTTAAAACGTTGCATCCTTAGTCAGATTGGGATATTGGCTTGGCTTTTTATGGGGGACCAGGTCCAGGTTGTCATATTAGATTCGGTGGAGTTGCTTAGGGAACCTGACTAGCTGAGTACCTGATATGTTTAAATCTGCATAAGTTTTTCATATATGATGTCATGATCAAGTTTTTGCTTTTATCTTTTAGCATTATCTAGAATTAATTGTCATCCAATTAACAAAAACCCAAGTTCAAAAGGTTGGCACAGAAATATCAAAAGGATTAGTTAGAATCTTGGCTGTGCTTAGAAAACTATACAGAGAAGGCATCGATTCAATTTATAGGACATTAAATTGAGCATTGCTTATGGTGGGAGAGGTGATTACTGCCACCATGTAAAATTTTAAGAAAAAAAAAAAGATTGTGTGAAGTTGAAAGGTCTAGCAAGAATGTGTTGACTTCCAAGGGGTTTGGAACTGCAGTTTCTGCAACTGAACTATAGGTTTAAGTGTACAGTATGAACTTTTTAGTGGAGGTCTAAGTGTACAGCATGAACTTTTTGGTAGAATGTAATGTTGTCTTTGCTGCATCAGCTTACTTCCAAACTTTCCAATGCATTCTTTGACATCAGTACATGAAATTTTACATCTTACTGAAAACTGGTTTAACTTGATAAAAAAATAATGGTTGCCCAAGTGAGGAATGTTACAGTAAAAAATACATGGGACCCTGAGAAGATGCTTTTAATGTGGGGTACTGGCCCATAAATGCAATTTAGAATTTTCTTATCATTTTGATATGAACTCTCTGCAATCAAAGTACCCTGACATATCTTTTTTTTAAAACTGCCTTCCTTGGGTACCATGTATAAATCGAACAGCCCTGAGGTCTTTATAGGGTTTGCAAATACTGTATTTGCTGGCCTATAAGTAGATGCGGAGTATACATCGAATGAGTAAATTTGGCAAATTTACCATCTTTCACCCATATATAAGTCGATGCTGAGTATAAGACAAGGCCAGGTCAATGCCTCGGCTTTGTCTTTTTCACTTTGTTCCTCACAGCATCGTGAATTTTATACTATCAATAACTCAAACTTAAACGCTCTCCATCACAGATCACTGCCATCTCACCTCTGTCTGCGTGGGTTTGAGTTTCGGATTCGACCAGTGTGGGTATGTGAGAAAGCTTGCCAGTAGCTTCTTGTGAGTCAGTGGTTCTTTCCAGGGTTTTCCTGTGTTGTTCCTCCACCATTAATACTGGCCACCATGTATAGCATATCTTGTGCTGAAAAAATGGTGTTAAACCCTACAACAACAACTTTTCCTGTACTTAGGCAGCAATTGTTTTTGACCTTTGCTCATGCTATATGTTACTTTAAATTGCTGTCAGTCCTATTGGCAAGTTCAGAAGATGTCGCTGGTTGAGAAATTGACATGAGTAACACCTGGCATTTCCTTTCATTGTATGGAAGCATATTTATAATACCCATGGTTAGCCTCATTTCCCTATTGGTAGCCTCACTAATCTGATCTGGTCTGCCAGATCTTGACCTCAACAGGTGTTAACTTTGGAAAACCTAACTACAAAAGTAGCATATTTAATTAGCATGTACATACCACTACATAGCCACCTGATTAGTGAACAATGGAAGTGAGAACTAAAACTAAAAGGAATTGCTTACCAAATGGTATTAACTGATAATGGAATATGGTACTGCACTTTTGTACATGAGTATGATCACAGTCATCAAGTAAGTGAACAATATTAGATTACTGTACAATCGACTTGCTCTCTCTCTCATACTCTCTCATAATGGGACATAATTCTTATTTGATCATGAAGTGCAGTAAGAAAATTGTGATGCAATATCAGTCTCTGTCATGGTTATTCATCTTCTAACTTTTCAATTCTAATGAACCAGTATCAAATTTAAACAACGTATATTACAAACAACATATATTGCTAATGCATGCTGCTTTGGCAAAGTTACATCTGATATAAGTTAATTTTAATACTGACGATCATGTAATTGTTTCAGATCTTCAGTGTGGAGTCCTATATTTTTTCAAACAAGATCTCTTCCCCAAAATGAAATATGTTTTTACACATTTTTTTCCTACTTTTGGAGAATCTTTTCTATTAAAAAAATTATGTGACGTATAGTAAAGCGATTTGACAAAATCCATATATAAGTTGATTCAGAGTATAAGATGAAGCAAAGATTTTCTGGTAAAACGGTATTGTCTTATAGGCCGGCAAATACGGTATGTATTTGCCCTAGAACTTTGCTCTTCAGTTGTATTGGCATTATATATATATATACAGTCAAATCCGGTTATCTCAATTACATCGGGGGTGTAAAAAAATCGTCGACATATCCAGGTCCCGAGATATCAGGGTTTAGTTGATAAATCTACTGCAGAACAATGATTATGCATCTGCAGTACCAAAAATGAGGAGTTTTATTTCTAAAAACAAATGGCATTTCTAATACACAATAAAAATAATAATTCAGTCATGCCTGGTCGGAGAAAAAAGAAGATTGGAGGACTTTTAAATGAGATTAAGTAACAAGTCACATATTTTTACAACAATAAGTTACTGCAACAATGTCAGTGGTTTAAAGTTGTTTTTATTTCCCGGTGAATAGCCTCATCCCTTTGGTAGCCTCAGCAAGACAATGATTTTCTTACGCTATCCAAAATCTAGGCCAATTGAAGTACATGTATCTGGTGGACTGTACTTATTTTTTTTTTAAAGTGTTTTCTTTCATTAGAGTTGACTTGTGACTAGCAGCAAAATGTAACTGACCAATATTGTGTGTGAAAATCAGTCTTTTTTTTTGATCGTCAGAGGTTCCTTTACACCAGTATATGCTGGTTTTTACTGATAAATTTTGCTTCTGTACAGGAAAAAGACAGTGTCAGTATTCATGTACCGACAAACTGTAAAATGTGTTTCAAGTCTTTAAAGTTAACTGTCTCAACATCAAATTCTGTATGAAGCCAATTTATTCCATTCATGCAGTTGAAAGACAACTTATTCCATTCATACAGTTGTAGTCCCATATCCCTCCCGACTTTGATCAGTGATCGTCGGCAAGAACACAGCACCAGAAGGAGAGTTGGCTAATCTCTTTGATGGATTGCAAGACTTTGAAATTCAAGATAAAAACAACACAAATGAAAGCACTCTTCTTTCTGTTTCAAAATTTAATCCTGTCAGTTGCTTTCTGCTTCATTCCGTTTGTGTTGAAGAATAGGTACTCATGGTACAGCGATCACCATTTTCATTAAAAAAAAATACTAGAATTTTTTTTACAGTACCATTGGTGATTTTATTTACTCTTGTTCAAAACAAATTAATAACCAATGGGGGGTAAGTGGGGGGGGTAGCTTAGTTTGGAATTGTGCAGGTTTTTTATTTATAGATTATTGTGAGTCACATGATCTAGCCATGGTGAAGTTGAAGGCTTATGCTCGCACCAAGCATGAAAACACTTTAATTATTACCGAATTTGTTTTAAATATATTGTGTAAAACAAATTAGGTATTTTTAGCTACATTTAATGCTATTAACCTGATAATTTTCCGAGTTACAGATAAGATCAAATTCGCGATGCTGTGTGGGACGAACTGTATTGTCGTGGTGTGGACATGCGATAATGTCCATTTTGAACGCAGCTTATGTAAAAGGACAGAAACACATGCATTCAATTTCCTTACTCTAAAGTATTGTTTACATGATAATTTTCTCCACTGTGTAAGTGATAAACCATGCATTGATGAGATTGATTGATTAGCATTTGTATCAGTAAAATTTGGTCTTGTACAGACTGTATGAGGTACCGGTAATAGCGGAAACGCCGGATCATTTCTTGTAAAATTTCTCTGAGAAGGACATTAAAAGTTGCATTTCGTCGAAGTAAGCGGATCCACATGTTACTTTGGACTGAAACTTATGCCCGACATAACCAGGTTATCGACTTAACAGGGTCGAGATAAGCGGGCAAAATTTAGCATAACAAAGAAGGATTTTTCAGGACCGGACCAAAGTGCTTGACATACATGGGTTCTTGAGATAACCGAGGCCGAGATAAGTGGGTTTGACTGTGTATATATATATATATATATATATATATATATATATATATATGTCATGTAGACACATTTCTTGTCATTAAAGTGTGTCTTTGGACTTGTTCTTGAAATTGTAAATTGTTAAACAATTGTGCAAAATTCAGATTTAAAACTTGCCACAAACTAAAAGTAACTCCCATATGACCTGTAAAAATAATAGCCTTCAGAGTTTTAGATGTTAGTGGTTAATTGAAGATGATTTGCTCCCTCTTTCAGACACTTGGTGCCCGCCTTTCACATCCTGTATCGCCAGGATGGGATTCGCTTGAAGGAACAGATTAAGGTGTTTATGCATTTATTTAATGCTCACACATAGTTTTCTTAAGTCACTTCAGTTACTAATCTGTTTTTAAAACACACACACACACACACACACACACACACACACACACAAGAGCATAAGCTTCCTCTGGCATTTGAGATATTTTTCATTTGGAAAGAGATATATCAGTCAAGAAGGAAAGGTTTCAAGCAGTGCATTTCATTATCTTGTTAGTGCGGATTTTTATGGAGCACTTTGAAACATCGTACATCCTAACATAAACACATTGACAAATCTTTGTGCTCCCTTGAAGTTACTGCCATTTCTGACTAAAAGATGGATGCTATCTATGGCAGAATTTTGTGACTGCAATTAATCTTGCATTTTTTAAAGAATTGACTGTGAAACTTAGTAGATACTGTGGTCTTTACCATTATCAGTAAATGTCCTGCAGGTGCCTTGTGCATTGGTGCCACACGTTTTACAAAGACAAATCTTGTTTTCTTACAGCCTCACCCACATTTGGTAACTTTAGTGCAGAATCGAGGCAGTTTGATGTTCCCTACCACACATTTACCTATGCTTGTTCCCCCTCTTCCATGGACCTCTGTACACCAGGGAGGATATCTGCTGAACAAAAGTATGTTTTATTAAATACCATATGGTAGGTAATTTTTGTGGACATAAAACATGGCAACTTTGTTTTACGTGATTTTAATTTTGGTTATGTTTTTCAGTGAGTGTGGATCAAATGAGGTTACAATATTTTTGTTGACATTTTTTTCTTATGATCTAACTTGAAGTCCTCTGAATCAATGAAATTTCTCCATCAATAAAAATTATAACTTTACAGTACTGATGTTTTTAAAAATCACAATAAATACAATCAATTCATGACCATAAGTGAACAGATAGAAATTTTACCTTGGTACTTGTTAAATTTGCAAATTCAAGCTATAAAGATTGGTTGACAAGTGGATCAGAGTAATGGGATGTTGTCACAGTAATGAAATGAAGAGATGATCACATAGTATTAAAGATTAATGATAGCATAAGGTTTGTTAAGTCCTAAAAGGGTAGATGGGATGTGGTTGAGTAGAAGTTCAGTGGAAACTTGTTTCATTATGTAAAACTGCATTTCTTGAACCTGTTCTATGATAAAAGAGTAACAAATGCATACTGACAATGATATTTCTGTTATGTGTTTGTAGGCACACGATGACTTGATTAGATTTTCGTGCTAATACAGGAATGTTTCTAAATTTCTGTGTTTGGTATTTAGTGAATGCTTTTGGATATTGACAAATATATTGTATTTCTTTTTTGGAAGAAAACTGTCAGACAATGTATGATGTCGACTGTGGCATCCACTCGCTGTTAATTAAAAGTTCTTTTGTATGTTATAACTCTGAAAAAGGTGAGACATTGCTTTCCATAAACCCTTTATCTTTTACAGTGGATTTAACCCGCATCATTTGGCACAACACCAAGCAGCAGGAATTACTGAACAAAATACCAGTGAAGAAATTGAACCCTGTTCTAGATGCACTGAATGCTCTTAGCTCCTGTGCCTGGAAAATCAATAAGCCAGTAAGTATAAATTGGCTGAATTTGCACTTTGGCTGAACGTTTGATATATATGTTAGCTACTGATCTGTGTAGTACAAGGAGTTCTGGAAATATATCAATTTATTTCAGTGGAAGTTTTTAGGAACACATATTTAATTCTTCCTTCTGATTATTCAATCAATACTTAATTTGTCAAGAAAGGAAGACATCTGTTATGTATTGAGAATAAATAGTCTACAGTTGTTTTTAAACTGTACTTTTTTACAGTCTGTGGTACTTGCTTTTTTATAGCTCATTTGGCCAGAGGTGAAATAAGCTTATGGTATGGCTTTTTTATGATAGTTTGACCTCCATCATCCATCTCTCCATCAGCACTTATTGTTAAACAATATGGAAGCTTCATTTCTAATCATACAATGCAATTATCAGAATTGGTATGTAAACTTGTCATTAAGACCTAGGATGAGTTTAATTGGGCCAAATGAAATTAAATGTGTGGGTCTGGTTACATTAAAGAAATTTTTTCTCCCCAAATTATTGTTTGATTATTTTTTCACAAAAAAGTAACTTGGCAGTTTAAAATAGAGTCATTCAGGTAACCAGAACTATACATACCTTTTTTTTGTCTTATGCGCAACATCCATGAATATTGATGAGTTAATTTCCACAGATTTGCCTACCTTTACTGAAATGAAGAAAATTCTGTTGCTGTCAAATCTTAATGTTGGCTTGTCCAGGATTTTTCTAGATTTGTGTGTTAGACTCCGAGCTGTTGGTCAGGGAACCAGACAAACTTTACAGTGTACATCAGATGCTTTCATCTATACAAAGTGGCCCCGAGTGGCCGAGTGGTCTAAAGTGCTCACCATTACGGATCACTGCCATCTCACCTCTGTCTGCGTGAGTTAGAATCTCAGGCTCGGCTAACGTGGACACGTGAGAAAGCCTGCCAGTAGCTTCTCGTGGGTCTTTGGTTCTTCCCTAGGTTTTCCAGGGTTCTTCCTCCACCAATTATACTGGCCGCCATGTATAGCCTATCTTGTGCTGAAAAATGGCGTTAAACCCTACAACAACAACAACAACAACAACAACAATTAATCTATCAGTTGCTTAATCAAAATTTTGCTTAGTTTGTAAATGTTGTCTAGAAGACAAACAAGATAAAGATAATGGGGACAATCTGCCTTTTAAAGCAGAGTCTATTCGGTTGTCGCAGAAAGTAAAAAAAAAATGCAGAATTCAGACACCTGGCCATTCTTGGGATCAAAACAGGAAATATGACAGTTACACTTATTGGCCATGAAGTAGTGATGATTTGAATATAGGTCACAACTGGAGAGATGGATGCTGTCACATCAGTAAAAAAAGAAACAAATATTAAGCTAAGTTGAGACATCTAGCAAGAAGTTGTTAACCTTAATGTTTTGTCAGTGAAAAATGTTTATGTTTTCTGCAGTAGTTATGATTGATTTTCTCTTTGCTAACCTGGGTTGTTGGCTAAGAATCAGCAACTGTCAGTAGCTCCACTTCCTATTAAATTCAGTCATATCGGTGCTGGGGATGATCAAGATGGGCTCCTGAACTCATGTAGGACCTTAAGATTTTATCTGGCTTCTTCTAAAAGGAGGTACTTCACCAGTGTTGGTAGATAACTTATACTGTATTGATTTTGGTGTTCAAAAGGTAAAACATCTGTCACTATGAATGAAAGAAGAAGAATTGTTTTTGTATAATAACTTTACTTCAAGAACACCTACTCTGACCAAAGTTTGTAAAGACTTGAACTTAAAATAAGGTAGAGGCCTGTTGGGGTGGTGGTGTAAAAGATCAAAGTTCAGAGTCATTATGGCTCCAAGATAAATGGGTTTTGCACAGTAAATTTTGTTCTAGAATAAATTCCTTAACAAAATTGTGTGGATGGTTCACCTTTAGGGTAGGGAAGAAAGCAATGGATTATGGGGTCTCAAGAACAAATGTCAAGGTAAATCTATTAAAAATCAATTGTTTGTTAATAAAAATAGTTTCAGGCCACATACCTTGACCAAAGGTCATGGCCATTGATTCCTGTCAGTCAGTAATATCCAGGGTCAGCCATGCCTTGCATCTATGTAGTGGAGCAGTAAACATTGTGCAGGCATGTAATGTATCATACATGTCACTCTTGTTGCTTTCTAGATATTGGACATCATGCTGGAGTTGTTCCGTGGAAAAGGAAACATTGACCTGGGCATCCCTATTCCAGAATCTCAGAGTCCAAAAATGCCAGAAATAAATATGTAAGTTTGAGTTATCTTTCCCACCAGTGTAGAGTTGTTACCCCTGGCTTTATAGATCCTTGAGATCCAAGAGTTTATGTTGTTGTTGAGGATCTCAGAACTTGACTTTTGACTCAACTGCATAAGCCCTGGGAAATATGGTAGTCACTTTTTTGATGGTATTGGCTACATCAGCAGTGTTCAAGTTCTGCATTAAACTTTTGATAGTCACCTATCTTCTACCTAATTTGAAACTTTGAAGTGACAGTCTTTCAAGATATTACTATAGGTCAAAAGCTTATGTTGTGGTAAGTTGGGAGTTCTGTTTTGACTGACTCACCTTGCTTGGTGGACAATTTTAATGTTTTTGAAAGTCACCTGTTTTCTACACCTGTGATTGCATTGAACTCCAGTCACCTGTTTTCCACAGCTGTGATAGCATTTAACTCAGTCACCTGTTTTCCACACCTGTGATTGCACTGAACTCAGTCACCTGTTTTCTACACCTGTGATTGCATTGAACTCAGTCACCTGTTTTCTACACCTGTGATTACATTGAACTCAGTCCCCTGTTCTCTACACTTGTGATTGCATTGAACGCAATCCCCTGTATTCTACACCTGTGATTGCATTGAACTTGCAGTCACCTGTTTCCTACACCTATGATTGCATTGAACTCACAGTCACCTGTTTTGTGTCCTGAGGGAAGTATAACTTTTTACTCCCAAACCCCTCAACATAATTTATAAAAAATGATATTTCAGTAACCTTAGGAAACGAGATAGAGGCTCTTTTGACACCATCATGTATGGCTGTGATCACTAGTCTGCATAAACAGTAACAAGATGTTGTTAATGTTCATAGAAAACTATCACCATGGAGCAGTTTATAGGTGATTAAAAGGTGAAGGTAGGCTGAGTATGGTTCATTCCGTCAGATTTGGAGATGCCAATCATTACAATTTTTAACCTGGAATTATGCCATCGTGATCCCTCCTAAGAAATTCTGATTTTACAGTCACATTAAACATTATCTCTCTTACCAAAATTCTCAGATTAATCATCATGATCACTCCTACCAAATTCTGATTTTACAGTTAGATAATTCATCACATTCACTCCTACCAAAATTATGATTTTACAGTCACATAAAACATCATGATCACTCCTACCAAATTCTGATTTTACAGTCACATAAAACATCATGATCACTCCTACCAAATTCTGATTTTACAGTCACATAAAACATCATGATCACTCCTACCAAATTATGATTTTACAGTCACATAAAACATCATGATCACTCCTACCAAAATTCTGATTTTACAGTCACATAAAACATCATGATCACTCCTACCAAATTATGATTTTACAGTCACATAAAACATCATGATCACTCCTACCAAAATTATGATTTTACAGTCACATAAAACATCATGATCACTCCTACCAAATTATGATTTTACAGTCACATAAAACATCATGATCACTCCTACCAAATTATGATTTTACAGTCACATAAAACATCATGATCACTCCAAAATTCTGATTTTAGATTCAGATTAAGCATGATCACTCCTACCAAAATTCTGATTTTACAGTCACATAAAACATCATGATCACTCCAAAATTCTGATTTTAGATTCAGATTAAGCATGATCACTCCTACCAAAATTCTGATTTTACAGTCAGATGAAACATAATGATCACTACTACCCAAATCAGATTTTACAGTCAGATAAAACATGATCACATGATTCTGAATTTAGTCAGATTAAACATCATGATCACTTCTACAAAAATTCCGATTTTACA
>JAECUM010093123.1:0-57038 GCA_016617855.1 Megalonaias nervosa
ATATATATATATATATATATATATATATATCTGTATGTTCAGTTCCCCTTGTCGCTAAACAGCCCCAATATTCCCTATGTTAAATTCCCCTTGTCGCTAAACAGCGTCAGCACCTTGTCTCTATATATGTTTATATATGTTCAATTCCCCTTGTCGCTAAAGAGCCCCAATATTCCCCATGTTAAATTCCCCTTGTCGCTAAACAGCCCCAAGCCCTTTTTGACTGGGGTTTCCATTGTCACTAAACAGCCCCCAATCACTACTGACGGAGCATGAGAAAATCCATTTTAGTGTTATCATGTTGACATTGTTATGTGAAGGAAATTGCCACATTTCGTATACTTTTAACAGTTGATATCTACGATCGAGAAAATGTCAAGGGTCGTTCTTAATCATTGAGAAGACAACGGTGGTCTTGATGACACATTTTGATGGCATACTTTCAAAGTATACCAAGGTGAAAACACGTGTTGAAGTTTTGGCATTTCAGGAAATCGACGTACCGTCTCTTTAGAGATATTCAAAAAGAGTTGTTTCTCACCGTTGTTGGTGTGTCTGAGATCCTTTAATCATATCAACTGATCTTTTCCATTCTTCTGTATCGTTCGTCTCATCATAAGTTTGACCCACGATACTAACAAGGGTGAAACTCATTTGATCTTGATGGTTGTTAATTTGGAAGATACTTCTTTTACTACTGCGAAGTTCATCCACCAATATAATTTTGGAGAGTCTACTACCTTTTGGAAGTAAAACGCAGGTCATGTAAAGAGTGGCTTTCTCATCGGTTATGTTAAACTTGTCATTTAATTGTTGGTCATGTTGAATTTTGTCAAAAATTTGAGAAGGTGTTAATTCTCCCCGTGTACTAAGAGAGGTGACTTTGAACTGTCCAGAGAGGAGACCTTAAACTGTCGCGATTGATGGATAGTCTGAAACGATCGTCATCTTCAGCATATCTTTGCCGTTTCGTGGACTCTAATAACGATTCCCATAAATCTGTAATGAAATCTGCTGCTTTCTCAGTTGTAACTTTGGACCTCAGCTCTTAAATTTCACCATGTACCTTTAAACTGGTGTTCAAAATATTTTGGAAGTCACTTTTTAGGTCTCTCGAATGTGAAAATAATCTTCAGGAGCATCAGAATGACATTCTTTCTTGGATGATCTTCTCTCCGTAAGACGTGTAGTGGAGGTACATGTGATGTCGGCTTAGGCACACTCGTGTCCTCTTAAAAAACTCATTGGATAAACTTGTACTAACACTTCACTAGCGAATGAATTTGATTGATATCCAAAGTCGTCGTCGTCTTTTGGATTCTTCCTGTTTCTCCTCAAGGTGCGATCGTTTCATCTTGAGTCAAAATTTGATTTTACTAGGTACACACTTTCTCACTGTCTGTAAAAAGAACTTGTGACCCTAATAGAATATACTCACTGAGCTTTCAGTCTGTGAAGATGGAACAGTTACAAGAGACTGCACTTCTAGTCAGAGATTTACAGAGTCACTTGAAAGTACACTTCCAATAAGACCATGGACTGCTCCACTCGAGATAGAAATCAAGTTACCTACTATGTATATCAAGAGAAAGAATATTCGGTTTTCCCAGTTTTAAAAAACTGAACATTATATGAAAATGGGAGCAATACCAATAAGTATGGGAACGTTTGTAGAACATGCGCATATTGTTCGCGGGGGTCAGGTGACTCAAACTTCTGGGGCGCTATGGGGAACTTGGTAAAACATTTCCTCAAACTTTCGCATAAACTAGCTGACTTGCATAAGTCCGATGGGGTTGAAAATGATTATAATACCAGATAAGTTTTATATCAGAAAAAATTAAATACAGATTTTTTATTCGCTCCGGCTAGACACAAAAAGCTTTGAAAACACTCCTCAAACCTAATCGAATTTTATACCTCCTGTTCGTTATGGAAAACTTGCTGACGTGAAGTAATCAAGATTAACGCCGGAAGGTAGTGATGTCGATTGACAAGGTCAAGTGGATCTTTACAAATGCACCAAGGGCGCGCTGCATAGATCATTTCAAATTGTAATGGTTCAAGACACTGCTTAGGCCGTAGCTTCTTCAGTCATTAGTTTGCGTTTAAGTGCTTGCGTTTAACGGCTAACGGCAGAACTATAGGTGAGTAGGAATAGTGAAATTCACACTGACTGAACTCTGATTTCTGAGCCAACAGAAAGTGTGTGAAGCAATATTCTTGAAGTGATAAAACAATAGCCATAATCTCTTACTCATAATCTCTTACTGATGTTTGAGGTGAAAATGATGAGCCATAAAAGACAATGTTTCATGAGATTATTCTTTCATTTCATAGCGGCGGGCCTCTTTACCTGGTTTTAGCGGGCAACAGATTTCATTGGTTCTATGGAATGAGCTGTACCGCCTGTATTTCATTCATATTTATATCGAAAAGGACATGTTTGTTTCTCTCCAGGCTATGTCGCCGTTAGTTATCAGTTAACTGGAAACCCTGCAAATATTAGTTATAATTCTTGTATCAGTGCGTGCATTTGCCTTCTGCCCAAGTCGCACAGTGGGCACTATAAGGCAATATGGGATATTAACATTGTGGACGTGACCATATAGGGCAATATGGGAAATTAACGTGGTGGGGCACTTGGGGGCAATATGGGAATTTGACGTGGGTAACAGCACGGTACTGGACACTGGCGAAAATGGTAACAATGTTGCAAGTCGCTGACCTCAATCGGGCGGCTACTAAGGAATTTAACATGGTGGGACTCTTGGTGGGCAATATGGGAAGTTAACATGGTGGGACTCATTGGGGCAATATAGGAATTGAACATAGAGACTTCTAGGACAATACAAGAATTAAACATGGTGGGTCTGTATAGACTCAGACGGGAATGGAACAACGTGGGACTGTATAGGGACAAGGGTTTTAAAGGGACAGACACAACACAGACATACACAAACAAACCAGCAAGTTCCATGCAAGACATTCAAACAACATTCACACACTGTATCGATAATTTCTTCAGGTGCTTTTGAAGTAGTTGATTTCGCATCAGTGGATTGGATTTCGTCAATACGACATCTCATCTCCATGTTGGCTAGACGAGCAAATAGGCGGTCCCTTTATTTATCTTTCTTTGAGTGTCATGGAAAAAGAGTGATGTGCACGTCTGGTAGGTGACGTCTTTTTCTTTCAGGTGCAAACACCGCTGAAGTGAATCCCCTGGTACACGACCTTTGTATACTGGAATTCACCGCCACTGATGGTCGGTAAAAGTCGTAACAACTTTGTACGGGCTTAACTCGACGCTAATGTGTTTTCATGTGACTAAATCGTGACAGTTCTTGACTGGAAAAAAATCCAGTAAACTCTTTAACACTCCCATTCTGTTTTGCACTTTGGTCTTGAGTGAAGGCACTTTTTAGTTGCAGCAGCTGAAGTAATAGAAGACCATGAGCTGGAGAACTTTCTTTAGAAATGGGTTTGCATTTGTTTTATCAAATTAGGTAAGACGCGTGTTAAATCAGGTTTGGCCGGCATCATGGCCAACAACGATGTCGAAGGGGCTGGAGTAACTATCACCGAGGGGCGTGGTTTGGGGGAGTACGGTTGTATCCGAGCAGTAGTGCCTCTCTTTCTAGTATGTATTTTCTTGGGACTTTTGTTCTTCTTGGTTCTTTTCTTTTTCTTGGGATCTGCAGGGCCGTAGAGAGCGATCACGGGCCCTGGGATAAGAAACACCCGGGCTTCTCCTAGTTCTTGCTCGAACAAAAAATTTTATTTTATAAAATTAAAAAGTGTTGTTCGGCCCGGGCCCCCTTACGGGCCCCGGCCCCGGGGATATATCACCGGTCCCCCCCCCCCTCTTGTCGGCCCTGGGGATGTGTACTGGCCGTGACGCTCCTGTTCTCCTTGGAAAGTCTTTGGGGAGAGGATCTTTTATCTGTAGTCACTTGGCATTAGGATCCCATTTTAAGAGGGAGCGAATGATGACATCGCCTAGAGAGCCGCTGCCCCTCGGTTTCAAAATGATTTGTTCTGGTTTGAGGATCGATTCTCGATTAATTTATGAATTGAATGAATGACAACTCCAATATAACCTGCGATCTTCTCTGTGTTACAGATATATAAAATACTCAAATACTGTTTAATAATAATAATAATAATAATACAATAAATGTTCATTGTGGATAAGAATTAAACCTACAATATGTTCAACTGGTATTTTGATAGGTAATATTGATTACAACATATCGAATTATTCAAAACGACAGTAGCCTAATTGGTATGGACTGTTCTTATAACAAGCTTAATTGGTTTGGACTTACCATATAACATAAACTTACTTGGAATGGGCTATTTAAAAGATGTAAAATCATTTCCATGTATATCGTCCTTCGTGTTTGCCGCGAAGGATAAATTTCAGCTAGAATGAAAGTCAGATTGTCTTATAATATGAATTTGGAATACGTGAGCTTTTGGTTACCGTGCATTTCTTCTTGACTGCAAGGACGTAGCCGTTATGATAATACTAGAATACTAGTGAAGAAATGTGTTGATCAAATAATAGTAGTCCAGAGAAAACAAAGCACGTAAAAACAACACATAAAAACTTTCGTCCACACTTGTTTCTATACTTTTTCTTTCGTGGTAGCTCAATGCGGTCGTATGTCGCTAACAGTTTATATGCCAACGGCAGTAAAAATGAATGATATACCTCGATACATCCAACGAAAGAAAAAAATATCTAAACTAGATAGGTGTTAGAAGTGTTGTACGGACTCACGTGATCTCCTTCTATCTCTACCCCCCACCCCCCGAAATAATTTATTTTATCACCGAACGTTTAAGGAGATGAATACAGACATACAATAATACACCGCCTGCAAGACGGTCCGATATTTTACATTTTTACATAATACGTCGTCTGCAAGACGGTATGGTCCGATATTTTACACTTTTACATAAAACGTCGTCTGCAAGATGGTGTGGTCCGATGTTTTACATTTTTACATAATATATCGTTTGCAAGACGGTATAGTCAGATATTTTACATTTTGATCAATGTAACGGGGGGGGGGGGGAATGAGTGACGTGAACGTGAGACGTGTGTTTGTGCCCCGCCCCTCTTTTAATTGATTTGGCGATCGTTATCTAGGGGATGACCTCCCTCGATGTTATTGCCCAGTGTGAATAGATAGATAGAACATTGACGGAGAACTAAGCAAGACTATTGAGAAGAAATAAACAAATACGAGCCCCCTTAAACAATAAAATAAAATAAATTTAATTAATTAATACATAAGCTAAAATTGCAATTACAATCCAACCGATTTACATTAATGGAATCTAATAGCAGTGTTCAATTTATGGATTCGTTCATCATAGTAACGAGTGGTGAAAAGAGTACAATGTCCACGTCTGACTTGCATCACCTGGCGTCGTTCTCTGTTGACTTTGTGTATTCCACGTCTAGCGTGTATGCTTGGTTCTTCCTCTTGATCCTTCTATTCTGAACTCTCTATTTGCGGACTTCCCTCTTGGACTGTCCTCGTCGGGTTTCTCAGAGAGGATATAGAAAGCTGTTCCTTTAAATGACAAGATTACGACTAAAGATATATACGTTCACTACCTATCCGTATATATAAAATTCTCTTACTTCCGTTATTCAGAGACGTAAATAGCTATCCACACTGCATAATGTGACCTTAACGATTAACGGTCCTTACAAATATACTGTATATGAGGTAAGGTACAATCGTTATCTATAGTTACAAATGACCATTGCAATATACCAAGTCTGACCTTAATTAAACAGTTCATCGTCCCTGTTCCACGCGGCAATTGCGGTATATATCCGCATAAATTACTAAGCGTCTTCTTACAGCTGACTAGTCAATTCCGCTCAATAAGATAAATGCTCGATTACTAGTGCATAAGATTCACTAAATTCTAGCTTACAGTAACCAATAACCTGCAAGATCATTTGAGCATTACAAAATCATACATAAATATGCAATTATCATTAACTCACGATAAACAGTATCATCCTACAGACAAAGGAAATTAATTCATAAATCCCTATAAAATACTACACATTTGAATATATGGATTGCGTCACAAGCATATCAAACACAGTTGCATAAAACCAAACAAACAAAATAGAAAGTTACATGGAAATTAAAATTGCGTACCTTAATGCTGTTTCTTTTCTACACAAACCGTGCGCCCTAGCACTATGGCCTGTCTTTTCCTTTCAAGACAGCTATCTGGCCTCTCTTCTTTGTTAACGAGGGAAAACTCTTCTTTAGGGTTTCCCCCAGAGTCAACCTGACTTCTCTCAAGCAAGATTTCTGACTAAAGAATTCTGAGCCAAGTCGCTACCTTAAATTCAAATTACTTCCAAAATGTACTCCTTAATTTTAACTGACCAATCGGAAGCAACTGTTCCTAAAATTTTCCCAAAATAATCATGTCTTTCATCAGTTTTTGACAGCCTAGAATATGATGCAATTAGCTTTCCTTTGAAGATCAGTTATTTGACATGGAGTTCTCTACCGCGGTCATGGCTGGTAACCTTACTGTACTTTCTCATGATAGCGTTACGGTCAATTCTCCTGAACCTTAACGTAGGCCCTTTTATGTTTCAGAGATGAAATAAGGGAAATATCAAAGTGAACTTTCTTAAAGACTTTCTCTGGTTTAACTATGATAAAATTTTAACGCACAATTTATTCAACTTGAAGATTCAGTACTTCTTCAAAATTCGACACATTACAATCAATCAGCCTCCTATGTTATGATCTTCATTCAGCAGTTTATTAGATTTTAATAACTGGTAAAGATTCCATGCAAAATGCATCAAAGTCCGTCCGCAACGTACAAATTCATATTTAAAACCATTGTTAATGTTGCATAACCATTGTGCTGTTGTCTTTTAATAGAATGGCGAGTGCAAGCTACAGCAGGAAAATGTATCGCCGCTGAAGACCGTAAATCAGAAAAAAGGACTTGTGTCTGTTTTCTTGACACGAATTTAGATAAGTCTTATCACTACCTACCTGTTAATCCAAGTCAATTAGAGGGAGTGTGTAATATACCGTATGCCGTACCGTGCCGTACCAATGAGCCAACAACTACCAATATCTATTTATAGAAGCCCATATTACCAGGCCGTTAGAGGGCATACAGACTTTCATAAACACAATGTTTGAAACAAGTCTAGAAATCCAATACTTGCAAATAAGGAAAAAACGTTTGTCAGTCTTCTAAATATTGGTACAGGTGCATACGATATTTACTACATTTTGCAGCAGTTTCTCTTGTCTTTTATCACATGGAATAATCGGTATGATTTTTCACAAAAACAGCACATGCGTAATATCAAATCATGACATAATGCATAGATATTAGGCATCTAGTTGATAACTAATTTTCGAGTCATCCCATGTAACGTTTTAGCTTTGAATCAACAAAGCATCAGCGGGGGTGGGGGATGTTGTTTGTATATATCGAACATGTAACACGAATCTTTAATGTCAGGCGATACTCTAACGAAAAACTGGATTCGTACAATTTTACAAGGATTTCGTTGCTGCCTTACACAAATTGACTGCTTACGTTCAGTGGCACAGGTGTCTCTGAATGAAGGATATACCTCTTTAAAGTGAATAAGCGAAGATGAATTGACTCCGGTTATACATGATTTGTAAACAACCAAGGTTGTTCATTGACTGGAGTCACCATCCGTTTCTTGTCTCCACCGACATGAGTTAATTGAAGTCGACAACTGTTTCTTGTCTCCACCGACTAGAGTTAACTGGAGTCAACAATTGTTCGTATCTCCATTGACAACAGTTAAATGTATGCACGACCATATGCTGAAAACGGCTGATGGATACACAAGAATGAGTTGACTCTGACTGGTAAAATACATGTATGTCCGGAAGTAACTCATACAAGCTTATCCAGCTTACAAGGATTGGTACTTGATAACATACATCCGGAATTAACTCCTACCAGTTCATCCAACTTACATGAGGTGGTACTTGATAACATGATTTTCAGTTGCATATTTTCTTCTATTAATTTGGGATCACAGATAAAAAAGTACAGCTTTGGTGTTATGATATGTACGCTGTGATTTGATCAAAAAATGAATTACTGAGACTTAACGAGACATATCTTGGAGTTTTGACCCTCAGTTCATATTATGTTTTGTCCCTCAGTTCATATTATGTTTTTGAGGCCCTCGGTTCATATTGTGTTTAGAGGCCCTCTGCTCATATTGTGCTTTTGAAGCTCTCAGTTCATATTGTGTTTTTGAGGCTCTCTGTTCTTATTGTGTTTAGAGGTCCTCAGTTCATATTGTGTTTTGAGGCTCTCTGTTCAAAATGTGTTTTGAGGATATGTAATGTGTCGAATTTTGAAGAAGTATGGAACCTTAAAATTAAATTCATTGTGCATTAACATTTTATTACAGTCAAGCCAGCAAGATCTTTGTGAAGGGTCACTTCGACCTTTTCTTCATGTCAGCGTTAAACTTGAAAGGCCAGCATATACGGCTCATTTAGAATTAACTCGGGCATCGCAACGCTGTCCTGAGAAAGTAAACATTAAAGTTACCGACCATAACCGCTTGATAGGAATCCCATGTCAAATAGTCATTTTCAAAGGGAAGTTGATATGCATCGTATTTCTCAGATTCTAGGCTGTCAAAATCTGATGAAAGAAATAATTATCTTGGGGAAAAATTAGGAACCGCTGATTACGATTGATCAGTTTAAATTAAGTCGTACACCTTGGAAGTAATGTTGAATTTAAAAGTAATGGCCTTGGTAGAATTCTTTAGTCCGAGAGTTATCCTGCGAGAGACAAGACTCGTCTGGCTCCTGGGAAACCTAAAGAATAGTGCCTTCCTCGTTAAAAAAGTAAAAGGGACCAGGTGGCTGTCTTGTAAGAAAAGACAGGCTTTTGTGCTAGGACGCACAATTACTGAAAAGAACAGCATTAAGGTACGCAATTTTAATCTTCATGTAATTTTCTATTTTATTTGTCTTGTTTATTCAAATGTGTCTGATATGACTAGGATTCATCAAATGTATCGTTCATTCTATCTCATGGAAATCTGTTGATATGGTAGAGTTGTTATGCAATTTATTTCTTTAATTTTACAGTTACTAGTTCATTGATAGAATTGACTGATTTTGCATGCGATCCAAATTTTCAGATGTGTAGGATTTCATAGGGTTATATGAATTAATTTCCTTTGTCTGTTAGGACGATATTGATTATCGTGAGTTAACGATAACTGCATATTTATATATGATTTTGTAATGCTTAAATAATCTTGTAGGTTTGTTATTGCTATGAGCAAGACGTTAGTGAATCTTATGCAATAGTAATCGATAGTATGTATCTTATTGAGTGGAACTGACTAGGTTGGATGTCTAATGAGTCATGTGGTAGCGCATGCAGAGAGATACGGGAATGTTACATGCACCGCTCACATGTTAATTTGTGGTCAGCCGCTGTGAAGCGAGAGTGATGATCTATCGAATTAGGTCAGACTTGGATGTATATTACAGTTTGTAACTAGAGATAACGATTGTACCTTACTCGAAATATAGTATAAATTTGTAAGGACCATTAATCGTTAAGGTCACATTATGTCAGAATTTATGCAGTGTTTGGATAGCTAGTTTATGCTTTCTGAGTAACGAAAGTGAGAGAATTTTATATATGTATAGAAAGTGATTCATATAGAGGCTTAGTGGTAATCTTGTCATTCAGGGAACAGCTCTCAGAAAAAGACGAGGACAGTCCGGAAGACGGAAGTCCGGAAAAAAGAGGAAGCGTTCAGAATAAAAAGATCAAGGAAAATCAACGTATACACGTGAAGGTGGGAAGACGTGTGATACCGGAGACAAAGATAGGAAGCGACGCTAGGTGATGCAAATCAGGCGTGGACATTGTGCTCTTTTCACCACTCGTATCCATGATGAAACGAATCCAAAAATAGAACACTGATATTGAAATTCTGTTAACGTAAATTTGTTTGAATTGAACCTGAAACTATTAGTTTTTTTTTTATTGATTAAATTTTTTATTTTCTTGTCCAAAGGGGGCTCGTATTGTATTATTTCTTCTCAATAGTCTTGCTCAGTTCTCTGTTTATGTTCTACCTATCCACTCACACCGGGCAATAAAATCGAGGGAGGTCATCCTCTAGATAACGACAGCCAAATCTAATTAACTACCCCTCTTTACTAAGAGGGACAACGTTAAAGGCTCTCTGTTCATATTGTGTTTTGAGGCTTTCTGTTAATGTTGTATTTTGCTGCTCTCTGTTTAAATTGTGTTTTGAGGCTCTCTGTTCATATTGTGTTATTGAGGCTCATTGTTTATATTGTGTTTTGAAGCACTCTGTTCATATTGTGTTTTGAAGTAAAACCCAATCTGATTAAACGGGAGATCTATGTATAAATATATCTGACTGGCACTGATGAAATGTTCGTGGAATTCTGGGTCCACTTAGGTTTAGCATCCCATAAGATGAAGTGTTGCATTTTGTGTGGGGGCGAGTTATGATTAGAAAGAATATATTCCGAATGACGTTTTTCAATTTCACGAATGTGAAAACTGTAAGGTGGTGCTCTACAGTTTCGTATTTTGCATAGGGTTAGAATTTTAAAGAAAAAGAATTTCCCCGGGTTTCCTCACTGGTTATACTGGCTTTTAAAAAGACCTTGTATATCTTAGGCATTGCTCAAAGTACCTTTAATTCCATATATTTTGGTGTGTGATTGATGGGTGTAATATGGGTTATAGAGTATACAGCTTGGCCTTACTCCAGATGTGCATGTTTCAAAAAAGTGCTATCTCCACTTGGTCATTTTCACTTCCTGAACTTCAGAGGTAAACTGTAAAAAAAAAAGAGCCGATAACTTTTTTTACATTTTATATATTTGGTATTTCATTCATTGCACTTTCAGAAGCTGGCATTGTCTAGTCTGGCAAAATGCATTTTAATAGCTGCTAAGGATAGTGTACTTTAGACAAATTCAGGCCGATTTTTGGAGCACAAGGGAGCAATCATTTTGTTTAGCAGTGTGCTAAGATCATTTACAATTTCCAAAAGTACAATATCCAAAGAAATGTCAGCCAAATTACATCAAAGTAGTATAGAGGTATGCCAATATTCTCGCCACTGTGCATGTTTTAAATGCAAACAACTTCACCTTACATACGTCACTCTTTCAAAAGTACATAATAACTGGTGAGTGCCCCCTAATCAAAATGTCAACAACACGTATCCTCGTTTCGATGTCCGGCACATTCCCAATATGTCCTAGATTTCGATTTAATCAGACCGAGCCCCGACCTGCATTGACGTAAATGATTCTGAACAGCTAATGAATAACTGCGTAAAATACAGTTTTACTTTATGTACTTTTAGCCCTCTAACTTGCACGAAACTCGAGAATCTTAAATCTTTTGAGCTCGACTCAAGCACAACCTCAAAATGATCAGCACACATATTACGCAATTATTTTAATGCACTGTTTTACCGATTCTCCGGTGCGCATGGTCTTTATTCAGTGGTTTGGTAAGATTTGAGATATTAGTTGTGGGCTTTTTGGGATCGATACGTCACTCACATTGAGCCTGAAGGTAGAGTAATCAAAATTAAGATTATAATGGAATTGGTATTTTTCGAACGCTATCGCCGTCAAAGAAAGGGCAAATGATCATCTTTTGGAAAAGCGAGAGTTTCTTGTTCAAAGGGTGTGGGAAACAAAACTAGAGAGACGGGTATCAGTACTCGCGGAATCGTTTGATAGATTTATCAGTATTTTAACACCAAAACTAGCTGTGATCCTGCAATATATATATATATATATATATATATATATATATATATATATATATATATATATATATATATATATACACAAAATAAGAATTTCAAAGACACCCTAATTGAATACTTACTATCAGTGGTTAAAAATGTTGTTTTGTCTTATAGATCGATCTGCAGACAAAAAAACCCCCAACACTTTCAACAGATTTTTTTCGAAGAAATAAAATAGTGCCCTCATCTCTCCTGTATAAAAGATCTTTCTTCTGCGCTTTGGTAAAATATGAGACGTTAGGTTTTGTGTGGGTGGTGGGTCGGTGTTGTAATTTGGGGTGTGGTGGATCGGTGTTGTAATTTGGGGTGTGGTGGGTCGGTGTTGTAATTTGGGGTGTGGTGGATCGGTGTTGTAATTTGGGGTGGGGTGGGATTGTAGTAATTTGTTGGAGAGGTTCTGGTAATAGATAAATATACTGATGTACTGATGTGAAACGGACAGATATGAGACTGACTGAGTTTATCAAGCTGATTTGCTAAGCTACTCGTATTTGATATTCGTGATTGCGTTCCTATCAATAATCCGACAACTTAAGTTGAAAAAAATCGCTAAATATCATTGTTTTACTGTTCAAGTTCCAGGGATAGGCGGCAAAAAATCTGAATACTAACATATTTTATAGCCTTCTATAGTGTTACGTAATGTACGATTGTACGATTTTAACCTAATGCATAATTTTCTTGTGGAGAACTATCTTAGAGTCAGCACGAAGTGACATAGGAATGTTCCTTCCAACATCTTTAATTACACATAAAGTGGCTAAAATAAAAGTACTGTTAATTTTGAAAGCAGTATGTGATTCTAACAACACAATAAAATATGTACTTTTCGTAAAGGAAAAGATATGCATTAATTTGATTTGCTTAAAATCTATAGCTATATGAATACGACTTGTAAATTCTTCTTGAGGGTTTATGCAGTAGTAAATAAAATGGGAAGAAATGTGCAAGAAGACCTTCACTTACTGATAGGTGTATTTAAAAACAGGTTTAACGTGATGGGCCGTTTGATTACAACCGAAACTTTAACATTTGAAACGTGAATTCTTTTAATATAATGGATCTGCATTGCAAAAATTGGAATTTTTTAAACACTAGTCCATAATTTAACGTTATGGTGATAAAAATTTAACACTAGTCCATTTAACGTTATGGTGTTAGAAATTTAACACTAGTCCATAATTTTAACATTATGGTGTTACGTTTCTAATGTCTTAAATCATACAACACAAAGACGTAAAACCAACAAATTGTGTTAAGGACTGACTAGATCTTTTTATAAATTCGAACCAAGTGTGAACCCCCACAAACGCTTTGCAAACTGTATGGCCTGCGAAGCAGATGATACAAAAACATGTACTTC
This sequence comes from Megalonaias nervosa, assembly GCA_016617855.1. Lineage (NCBI taxonomy): Eukaryota > Metazoa > Mollusca > Bivalvia > Unionida > Unionidae > Megalonaias > Megalonaias nervosa. Next base: position 13,281 of record JAECUM010093123.1, read on the forward strand.
GTTTTTTTTCGGTTCATACTTCGTAGAATTAGAAACAAACTGTCAATCCTTATAATTAAACACAGCATAAATAGTAAAAAATATTCATAGTTTAATAACACTTTTTTATTTAATCATAATTTGAATTTCATTTGATAAAGCGCAATAATACAGAATAGCGAATTTCATTATATATTCAGTATGCAGCCATCAGAGAAAAGCTCGCCGACTGACGTCAATACACAACTCAGCCATCAGAGAAAAGCTCGCCGACTGACGTCAATACACTGATCAGCTGGAAGATGTTGTATGTGTTTTATGTAAGTCTAACTTGTTTCAGTATTGTTGTTCCCTGACATAACATTATTTGAACAGAACTGGGTACCCAATAGAATGGAGGGGCGAACATTTTTATTTTCCACAGGATTCAAACGTGACAACACGCTATTGTCAGCTATCGTCATGGGCGACCTCCTTGGTTATAGCAACATACAATACGGTTTCTTGGGCTGGAAAAATTAACTGTCGAGTTATAACGGAGGACAGAGTGTCACTAATTTGCCGCTTCTGTGTTGATGAATAGTCCCCGTTGTAGATCCATATTGAACCTTCATTGCGGTGACCGCTCATGTACATTATTCGCACGGTACCGTCATGTCTTCACGCCTAACCAGACGATGTCTATGTATACATTTAAAGTGTATTTTACTTGCTACATTATCAAAAATATCTTATTTATTTTAAAAAAAGGCCCAGTATTTGGTTCATAACTAAAATCTTACGTAAGAAGTCTGAGTTAAAGTGTTCCTAGATTCTAAATATAGTCCTCATCGAGTATATACAGCAATGTAGTGTAGGTGGGTTAAAAAATTGGTTTATATGGGTATGAATCCCCTAAATTCAGAAGGGCCTGACCAATCAGATTGCTAGAAATCATAATGACGAAAGAAAAATTAAATTATTTCAAATTTATTAAAAAACTTAATTATTTCCCTGGAATAGAAGTGAAACTTTATAAAGAACACAAAATATTGTGAATTAAATCCCAAATAATCCGAAAGTTCTCTCACAAGTCCAAAAGTAAAGAATATTCCGAATGAATTCCAATAGCCTTGAATGTGATAATGCACCGATAGTCTTGAATGAGTTGGTGTATCAATAGTAGTATAGTGGGGCACCCTATGGACAATGGGAAAATACATTACAGACCCCCACCCCACCCCCGGGCACGTCTACGGACACGATTTCTACGGACAAAATATCACCCCGGGTACGTCTACGGACAAGATTTCTACGGACAAAATATCACCCTGGATACGTCTACGGACAATAGGAATTTTGTATAGCGACTAGCACACCATGGGTCAATATGATGTCACGGTACTGGACACTTGCAACAATGTAGCAAGTACCGTGACGTCATGCCACCTGTTTCATTTCGATACAAAGTGTTATGCATTTGCGTTCGTGTCAGTGGATAGTAGAGCATGTTTTATATATTAGTTTTTTTTTCTTCCATAGATTGATGAATATCAATCTATCCTACACAAATTATACAATCGACTAAAAAAAAATTTAGGTAAGAGAATAATGTTTTAGGGAGTTAAATATAAATTATAAAATCGAATAAAAAGAAATTTTAGGCAAGAAAGAATAAATCTTTTCGAGGTAGTGGAGTGGCTCTGAAAAGGGCCTTTGGCTTTTGCTTCTATTGTCTCCAGTTCTTCCACCAGCTTCTTAATTTTCCAATGATTCCTTTCTTCGTTTCTTTCTTTTCTTCGTCTGGAATCCAGACTGAATGTCCCATGTCTCTAAATTTTTTCTGTATTTTCATCCAGTTAATGTTCAGTCTTTCAAAGTCCTCTTTCTTTTTTTGGTTTTCCTTCTTCTTTCTCTCTTTTGTCCATATCTCTTTTATTTTCTTCACCTCTTCTCCCATTACCTTTTTCATAATCTCTTCTCCTTTCTTTAAGCCGTCTAAGCCTTTTTTTTGACAGAAGGCCACTCTGTTAAATGGAATATGTCTTCCAAATAACATCTGACTTCTATAACAATATCAATCACCTGTTTCAAAGTTCCCACTCTTACATATTTAAGTTGTATGAAGCCTATCAACTTCTCCGCTTCCTCCACTATCATTCCTTGTAATTCAAAAACTGGCTACTTTCAGTCTGGTCACTAAGTCTTGGCTGCCTGGGAACCTCCATTCCTTTCCAAGTTTATCCAGTACGTATGATCCATCCATCATTCAATACCAACTGTCTTTTAATTGGTTAAATACTTCCATCTTGATAGGTGTTGGCAAGTCAACTTGGGTAGTCAGACTGACTAGCGTTCCGCGTTATATACGTCAAGCACGGACGTGAACGAAAACATCCCTTGCACTCACTTCACATATTATCTACTATCCACACAAAAGAACGCGAATGCATAAAACATACCATATCTAGTATCCTCACAAACGAATGAGAATGCATAAAACAAACATATATACCATTCACACCAACGAACGAGAATGCATTAAACACACATATGTACTATCCACACAAAAGAACGCGAATGCATAAAACACACCATATTTACTATCCACACCAACGAACGAGAATGCATAAAACACACCATACTTACTATCCACACCAACGAACGAGAATGCATAAAACACAAAATACTTACTATCCACACCTACGAACGAGAATGCATAAAACATACACACTATACTATCCTCACAAACGAATGCGAACGTAAACACACTCACACACACACACACACACACACACACACACACACACACACACACACACACATCAGTAAAGAAGTGAGTGTTTATATTCACACTACTTCACATTCACACAAATTGGCAAATTGAATAGTGTCTCTTTCTACAGATATGGTTAGCCCTGAGAAGGGCTGATTTTTTAGAACTCCAAATGCACCTGGTTAATGATGACATCTCCCAGGGCGGGCACCACATCGCCGGCTCCAGTCCTGCTCCCAATTTATGCGTGTGGTTGGGAGCGCAGAGGGAGGTTGATTGGCTTCACTATCCCACTCCTCAGTTTGAGGGATAGTGAACACTTGTTCCCTCCTTCTTCTACTCCACACCCTGGGATGATGCTGACGCCGAGGCTCCCACTCCTCCCAGGTTTCTCTCTGGGGGACAGCGGCTCTTGGTATTGGTGGCAGAGGCTGTGGCTGTCTTTGTTGTGGAAGTGGTGGCTGTGGAGACGCTGGTGTCCTCACCTCATGCTTGACCTAACACAGAGGTCTTAGTATGAGGTGAGGCAGGATCCCTTGCTTCTTTTCCTTCTCCTCTTCTTTCTTCTTATTTTCCTCCTCTTCTTCCAACTGGGCTGCTTCTGCAATGGCCTCCATAGCCAGCTCATCCAGGAGGCGCCTGGCATACTCCAGGTGCATTTGGAGTTCCAACAATTTACTTATTCTGCTCATTCTTTACAGTTGTCTCGTTAACGATGGGTAGCCAGACTGACGATCGTGTCGCTTTATATACTTGAAGCACGGACGTGAAGGTAAACATCCCCTAACACCAAAACTTACCATCACATCAGATGCGCGGACCTAAAAGAAGCACTTACGTTGCCTTTTTTTTACTTACAAACACAGACATACATTATCTGACAAGACAGAGAAACGAAGTGCTTATAGACACACTTCTATTTTTTTAAAACATACAAACACACAAATTTGTTTTGGCAATTGAATTAGTATGTCTTTTTGAGAGTATTGGGGTAGCCCTGAAAAGGGCTGTTTTTTGTTGACGGGGAGTGATGGCAATCTTTTTTTACTGTCTATGATTGCGTCCCCGTCTGGCAGCAGGCTTTCCTATACGATATGGCCTGATTCTGCGGAAAGAGAAGGAGAACTCTTTGGTGTCCACACGGCAGTCGACAAAACCTCTGTCTGGTTCTTGCTGCTGCTGCTGTTGCTGCTGCTGCTGTTGTTGCTGTTCTCTCTGCTTCTGAAGTCTGTACTTCTCTGTCCATTCTTCTTGTTCTTTCTTGATTTCCTCTCTGAAGACCTCTTCTATCAAGTGTTGGGCTATTGCTAACATCCTGACATTCTCTATCTCTTCAGGCTTAGGTATCAGGTTTAGCCTGATATGATGTAAATTGACTTAAGCTTCGTTCAGCTTGGCTAGTCTGGAAGACATCTTCATAGGTTGACGAGTCAACAGTGGATGGGAGAGCAACCCTCTTTCTATGGTTCAAGCGCGGACGCGACAGAAAACATCCCTACTAGGTTTTAGTCTCGGAACGCTATGATAGCGAATGTCATGGTGAGGGATAGAGAGAAAGTCAAAGAGAATATATTCACAGTCTTTTCTTGAAAACAAACGACAGACACATTTTTTTTTCTTCTCAAAAACACAACATTTTTTATTCAACCAACAATCAACTACTAATAATTAACAAGTAACAATAACATCAAACAAATCATTTTTGACAAGGTTGACAAGGTTGTGAAATCATGTGAGATTTCCATTGATGGAAGTCATGAGGCCATTGATGTACACTACGTTTCCTAGCTAAAGACAAAAGATAGCCATAATGGTCACAAAACCATAGATCTACTTTCTCATCATTTCCAGAAGAATGACGATCAAAATAAGTCACTAAATGTTCTAAAGGATATCCAAGACTGCGTTGATGAAGCAAATACACACAATATTGTTCACACACCATGGAATCTGTGCCTTGTAATTTCACATTATTGAATCATGTCGTCTGGGCATTTCTTCTCATCAAGTCAATGATATCGTCTTCCAAAGGGGGTAATCCATACGAATCAAAATATTCCACGCAATCCTCTTGAGGGAAGTAGACGGCGACCCAGTGAGTTCCTGGGAGATGACAATCGTCCGTGTTGATGACATAAGCTTGATGATCTTCAGGTTTGCGATGAGGTAGTTCATCTTTGGCGCACACGACAGGATTCAAGAAGCAGTATACGAACTATTGTTCAAAAGGTAATAAAGTTCCAGGTATCCATTTTTTTTTTTGTTGTGTTGTTTTTTGTTTTTTTCGCAGGTAATGATAAGTCATCAATTCAATTCTGACTTTTTGTTTGAAACGCTCTGTCAAGTAGCCGTTTATTCACTTCGTCTCCTCACTCTGGGCTAAGAGAACTTCGATGCGATAGATCTCTAGAGTAGTCAATGGAGGGCAGGAATGATCACGCAAGCCTTTATACCACTCATGCAGCACTGCTTCTTCCGAGATGAGACTAGAAGCATCGTCCAGATACTCGTCCAATTTTTCTTCTTGACTCATTACCAGACATTTATCGTGTTGAATTTGACTGGGATGATCGTTTTGACATCCATAACAATCTTTCTTGGTCAATTCCGTAATTGTATCCGCCAGGTGTTTAGCAAAACAGGGCACTAAATGTTATTCTTGTTCTGGCCATCTGGACTTGACTACTACCTCGTCCTCTTTGTCATGGTCGTGGGGTTCTGTTTTCACGCTATCCTCCCATTCCATCTCCAAAGATTCTCTACCGTTCAATGAGGGATAAGTGTCTTCCATTGTTTCTAATAGCCTAGTATGACTTCTCTCAAACTGTTGATTTCTATGGTATTATCGAATTCGGCATACAAGATGACGTTGACCGTCTCGGTGAGAGCTTCTGCAAACTGACGTTCCATACGCAGTTGACCAGATTTTATAGGGTGGAAATGTCTCTCGTCACTGCCTTGGTCTGGAGTGAAATCAAAGGCCCACAAAGTGTAACCTCCTACATAATCTTCGTACGAAATGCAGTGACTGTTGTTGGTTCCTAGTTGTCCGGTAGCTTCGTACAGGGACAAGTACGATCTCAAGTAATTCTTCTGGGCAAAGTTAGGATCGAAAGGTCTGGTACACAAGGTCTTGCCATCGCGACTGACTTCGATCTTGGACACTCTGTAGTGCTTAAACTGGAAAGGATTTTGATCGTGGGCTCCGTTGAGGGCTGCATTACTGATGATGCCAACGATTAAACGTTTGGGTAACTGTCCGTGGATCAGATGATCTTCGATTTTGGATCGGAGTTCAGCAGCAATGATGAATGTTTTCACTTCTACACGTCGTATCGGATACTTGGCGGTTGATCTGCTCAATGTTTGACTGATGTCTTTTCCCGCTTTAGGTAACACTTCTACGCGACGCACGCAAAGTCTGGCTTCTTGGATGATGGTTTTGTACTCGTTGGCATGAGCCATCAAATGGAAAGCGGCACTGCTGCGATTGAGTCTCAGGCGAATATCCACTCCGTTGAGCAAATACTTGTCTTGCAACCACATGTCCAAATGCAAGCGATGCATCAGTTCTAAACTACGAGCTTGCAGAATTTTCCTTCGACGGTTGTTAAAACCCACATTGTGAGGATTGTCATAGGCTGTCAGGGCTGTGTCGTTAAACGTGTCTTCACCTGCGGTGTCAGGTTTCCATACCACGCAAGCATGCAGATGAGTGTTCTTGGCCTCCTTTCCGTACGTCAAGAGATTTTCTAGGTACGCTCGGTAAGGGTAAGTATCCATACTGCTGCTGACCAGTTTGTACAAGTACAAATCCACTTCGCTGAACAAGGAATGCATGAAATTGTTGACGGAAGCTACTCTGGCATCGGCTCCCGGATTGGTGTTGTCGATTTTGGTCACTTTCAGTTTCAGGTACAAGTAACTGCTGTTCAGATCGATGTAATCTTCCGGCTGTCCTTTGATTTCAAACTCGATGGTAACTGAATCCGTGAAAGAGGAGACGGGATGAAATTCGACCCATTGGGATTCTTGCATCGTCAATATGGTGGGTGGCATGGCAAATAGATCCAGTTCCTACTTGGAACAAGCACAAGACTCTCGGTGCATGATTTTCTTTTTTTAAATAATCAAAAACGTCTAACTCTGACAGTTTTTCTTTTCTGAGTCTGTCTAGCTCTAGGAGTGTGAAGTCCTCTGAAGGGGTGTTTTCGTCGTCTTTTTCTGCCTTGTCCTTGCTGTGGCGTTAGGGAAGCAGGAATGACTGACTCAGCATTGCCCAGAGCATTTATAGGAGTTTCTCGCCGGCCCAAAATGTCTTTACCCGTTTTAAGCAAGACATTTTTGCCTGCTCTTAAGAAAGCTTCCATTGGGATCTTGTTTGTCAATGATGACATTTTGGAGAAATTCTTTGCCGTTCGTCAACGCGGCATCTTTTAAGGCGTGCAATCCCCGTGTCACCATCGGTTTCAAAACGGGAACCACTGTACGAAAGGCTGATTTTAGCATATCACCTAAACCATGTCCATGCTGTCCAGCGACTCCTTGGTACACAGGATAGATGTCTAACAAACAGTTGGAGTAATCGTTTTCGAAAATGGAGTTTCACTGTGACTTTCCCTTTGGTGAATGGAATATTTTGTCTCAGATCTCCTTTTATAGTAATGTTGACAGTGTCGAAATAAGACTTACTGACGGGCAGATTTTGAGGATGTACAAATTCGCGGTGAACGTGATAGGTGTTTCCACCTTCCTCGTTAGCAGCCGTGGCAGAATCCACTTTGAAAGGAATGACACGCATTAACGGTACGGAGGTGTTTCAAAACCACGTTGTACTCTACCACATCGGAGTACATAAACATCAAATTCAGTCCTTGGTTCATTTCTACAGGGAATCGAAAATATTTCGAAAAATCCAAGTTACCGGTCACGTCTGATGTTCCGTTTCTCATCTTGATCATCTTGGTGTTTCCACCCAAAATGTCATACAATTCAGGACAAAATGTAATGGCCAATACTTTGTCCTCTGCAAATTTGATCAGTAGGGGACGAGCTATTTTGTGGTACTCGATCGTGACACTTCTTCTGGCTTTTTCCAAGCTTTTACCAAACATGAAATTGGACCTGTCGGCAATGGCGTTCACGAAATGTTGACCACTAAAATAATATCCCGCAGGAATTTTGAACAGATAAGTGGAGCGATTTGTTTTGGGGTGTTGTGTTTTCATAAAGTCAGCTATAGTGGCACGTTCATGCATGGCTTGTTACACTTGCGGGTCATGAACTTCCACCGTAAAAGTGTTTTGATTTTCGACGATGTTTTTGGTTTGTGTAGGGTGAATCATTTCCACCAAAGACACTTCTCAATGGGCTTCGTGATCCAATTGGATGGCTTGAGGTAATCTGGCCGAGAAACAGCACAAAGTGTTATTGGGAAACACCTCCATGGAACTGTCACTGGGTAACGTTAAGTAAAATTGATTGTTCATAATTCCACAGTTCTAGTGTCCGAGGATTCACTGGAAGTCAGAGGAGTGTCTAAAAGAGGATGGTTAGTGTGACTGTTGGAAGGCTGACTATCGTTGGACACAAGACTCCCGTTGTTGTTTCCGTTAGAGGAATATTTCAGAGACGGATTGGGAAGAAGGTAACCAATGGAACTGCTAAGTAAAATGGTCCACAATTGTTTGTCTCCTTGTTGCAAACTCAAATTGGCAATGGCAGCACCAATGACACAATACACCACAAAGATTTGGCAGAAAAAGACGATTTGCGTTTTAGGCACACGTTCTCCACACCATACCCACAAGGGTTGCTTTTGTAGATCTTGCAGAGAAGAACTGGGCGACGGAGTGGTTACTGCTTTAGCTGAGTCTGTGTTGAAGGACACTGATGGTCACTTCATTTTATAGTCGATGACTTGCGAAGAGTCGATCCAAGAATCAAAACTGGGAGGATATCCTTTCCAACGTACTTTGACTTCTTTGACACGTGATTTTCCCACTTTACGAGTTCCTCGATCAAGAATGCTTTCGATCTCGTACACGTCGTCTTCTTTTTTGGTCACACGTTGTAACTCGGGCAAGTAAAACGTTCCTTTTAACACTTCCCCGTTCATGTCTTCCAATTTAAGGATAACGGCCACGCACTCGCTCCTTGACACGAAACAATTCGGTGGTCCAGTTGGGTAAGTAACCTTTGTCGAAAGTGCGTTTGGTTTTGTCAATGTGTACCCAATCTCCTGATGCCAACACTCCACCTTTCTTGGGGACAGGCACTGTTGGGGACGTAGCAAACAGGAGCTCGAAGACGGACACTTCGTTGTCAGGAGTCACTTCTTTAGAGGCACGCCCAATGCTCTGATGGTAAGATTGGTGGTACTATTGGACGAGGTCTGGCTAGACGTCGATATACTTGAGAGTGTGTTGATGTGTAAAATACTTCCACATCCGTTCTTTCAAGGTGCGTTGAAAACGTTCCACGATGCTGGCTTTGGTTTCGGGATTTTCCGTGGTGAAAAAATGAATGTCACGTTTCTTCAATTCTTTTGGAAAGCTTGGTTCAGAAATTCGGTGCCTTTGTCAGTTTGCCATCGAAGAGAGTGACGACCGCTTTGTTTCAATACCAGTTTGAGGGCTCGCACTAACTCACTGCTCGATTTGGAAGTCAATGGCACGACCCAAGAAAATTTGGAAAAGACGTCGATGACACAAAACAAATATTTGTAACCACGATTATAGGTGGCCAAATGAGAGACATCAGCTAAATCGGCTTGCCATTGATGACCGATGACTTCCACTCGGGTGCGACTTCTGGAATATTTTGGTCGAATGGGTTTGTGTAAGGTGTACGTGGCTTGTTCTTGTAACCAGCGTTGCACATGAGGTAAACGGATACTTTTTAGTCGAGTTTTGGCAGCACGATACAATTTCTGAACTACTCCGTGACCTGCGGGATGGGCTGGATCGTAGTAAATGCTGGCTAACACCTCCATTTTTTAATAAGTGATCCACTCTTCACTGATGCTACTCCGAATGGGACGAGGGGGTGGTTTGAACACGGTTTTACGTGTCCGATGTGCCACGGGTGTAGAAGTTAAAGGTAGTGGTGGTGGTGGTAGTAATGGGATGGCCTTGGTCTTCTTTTCTTTTTTCACTTCTGGTTTCCCTTCTTTCTTTTTCACTTCTGTCGAAGGAGGAGTGGCCATCATCTTTCTAACCCAAGCTTTAAGTTCTTCTCGTTGGGGTGCAGGGGAAGGGTCAACAAGGACACTGCAATCTTACTAGGGATGGGAGCTGCTGACGGTGTTTGAAAGACTTCTCGTGCCTCTTCTTCCTCAGGAATCCGTGGGGTTGCGTCTGTCTTGACCACTGGGGGTGGTGGTGATGGGCTTTTCATCAGAGTCTTAAAATCTTTCAGAGTGGGTAAGGCTGTTTCGTCTAAAGCTTTCTGGTGAAAGAGTTGCAGTCGTTGCAACAATTGACCGTACCGTTGCGATTTTTCCGTTTCTGACAAATCGCTGTGATCCATCAACGATTACAATTCGTGTTGTAACTGGGACATTTCGGTCAAATGAGGATTGGGAGGTAACTGCGGGGTTCGTTGTTCTTGCCAACGATGGTATTCCATCCATCGCTTGTAAGGCACTAAAGCCAGTTTTCGTCCTTCCATCGGATTTCAAGGATCACGTCTGAGATCTTTTGACTTCAAAGGTCCCTTTTATCTTCTTGGATCTTTTGATCTTCATCCTCCCAGGATGTTTCCCATTAATCCTTTCAGCAAGGGTCCTCCTATTGTTCCCATTACTCCTTTCACCAACATCGGCAAAAAGGGTAAAATTCCTCCGCGTTGCACCAACATCTTTTTCTTTTGACTAATGGGTATTTTCCTTTGGACCATTTGGCGAAGAACGTGTCAATGTTTGTCTAAGCATTCTTTCTGGTGTTTAGACAAAGGTATTGTGCCTTCCAAGACATTCAGACAACATTCGCACACGGTATCGATGACGTCTTTGGAGGTAGTTTGAATGAGGTGTTTTTTTCGCATGGGTGGAGGAGCTTTGGACGGGACGGACAACATGTCCCAACGTTTGGCTAAACGAGGTGGCAGTCCTTTCCTTTTCTTTTCTTTGGGGGTAGAAGAGGAATGTCTTTTTTGGGGTGACTTCTTTCTCGGTTGGTTGGTTGGTTCCGTGGCACACAGCAAAAATACACTAACGTCGATGACTTGTCACACGGTCTTTTATCCTTTTTTGGGGACTATCGCTTCGTCATAAAGGTGACGATGAGTTTTCCAAAGTCGCCAAAGAATCCTCCTCTTTGGTGGCTCCTCTTTTTCTTTAGACGCGTGTGTCTCTTCTGGGGGTGACGTTCATGTTTGGCTAAGCTATTTTTAGGATCCCGTGACTGTCTTTTTCATTTTCATTTTCCTTTTTAGACCGAAGAAGGAACACGATGGTAACGGTGAGCACTTCTTGGAGGGGACATCTTTGGGCGTTCAGCAGCACAAAAACACTGATCCATATTATTTGCCTCAGGTCTTTTTTATTCTGGAATGTGTCGCCACTGATTGTCTTTACGTCGTATGAACTTGATGACAGGCAACACACGTCGTGGAGGAGTTCGCAACGGACTAAATCGGGACAGTTTTTGCTTGGACAAATCCAGTAAACTCTGTAACACACCCGTTCTCTCTTGGACTTTGATTTTGGGGGCAGGTACGTTGTTATCAGCGGCCACTGCCGCTAAAGAGGAAAAGGGTGTCACCGTTGGAGGAGAAGTTTTTGGAGACGCTCTCTTGCCGGTAGAAGCTGTTGTCTGTGGACTTTTCTTTTTCTTTTTCTGAGGCTCTGACCTGGTCTTGACACCGTTGCTCCTTTTCTTTTTCTTCTGGGTACGTTTGGGCGAGCTTTTTTCTTGGGGACGACTTTGGGAGCATTAGGATTCCATTTTAAGAGGGAACGAATGATAACACCTCCTAGAGAACCGCTACCTCCAGGTTTCAAAATAATTTGCTTTTTGGTTTGAGTGTCAATGCGAGGATCGGATAGCTGCGTGAAGGAGACTTTGTTTCTCTCAAAAAAACGTTTGGTTTGATGTGGAATGTGAATGATGCCTTGCAGTAACTGACGTGATGTCACCGTAAACCATCGTAAGACTTCTTTGAGACTAGCTTCTAAGACACGAGCACGTATTTGTGGATTTTTTTCGCGACCGATATCGTACAAGGCACGAATCAATTTGATGGGAAGATGAGACTGAAGGGACGTCATGTTGACGCTGTGTGAGAGAGACCCCAAGTGACCGAGGTTTTTATAGACTTTTTTTGGTGATTGTGATTAAGTCGACGAAGGGGACGTGTACACGACAGGCCCTCCTTCTTGGCAACAGTGGTGAAACAGATGGGTACGAAATCGCAAATAATCGGGAGTGGTGGGTTTTAAATCCACGAGTAAATAAGCGTGTGGGGTTTGAGTGGCATCGTCGTACGCATGAGTCAGCCAAGGCGTTCCTAACTGTTTGGCTAACACTTGTACTTGCGATTTATCTCTAGGGCTTTTAAACAACACCACGTAATGAGCATTGAGACTAATGGTACGATGGGCTTTACTTTGTTGAAACAAATTTTGGGTGATGTAAATGACACTGGCATTACGATGATGCCCCTTGCGCGTAAACCAGAGTTTAATTTCTTCTTCGTCTTCTCCTAACATGTCGTCAAAAATAACCAAATGAGTTTGACTAGGGTCAGACACGATCCCGTCGTCCTCGTCAGGAATGCCTTCCACAAAGACGATGGAATCGCCTTGACTTTCTCTCAGAAGGCTGTACGTCGATTGCCACTCTTTGCAACACCACACGATTCGTTGAGGTGGACGAATGATCAAATGATGTTTATGGTCGATCAAACGTTTGACAAATTCGGTTTTGCCTGAACCTCTTGGTCCGGCAATGAGCATGTTAAAGGGATGGCGAAGATACAAGGCCTCCCAACTAGTCCGATAAACGTGTTCGTCAATGACTTTGACAGTGGAGGAAGAAGGCGCAGGGACTGTAGAGGTAGCCATAATAGTAGTAGTGTAAGAAATGTCACTTTTGAGACAAGACAGACAAGACAAGAGTTTTTATACTTTTTTCAGGGCACGTTTATTGTCATCTTTAATTGTGAACAACACGAAAGACAAAAATACATAAAAGCAAAATGGTTATGTACATGAATAAAAGGCACATCAAAACGATCATAGTGGAATATAGACAAGTCTCTGTACAACATTTGTGGTGATCAAGAGGTGAAATCGTAGGGGTAGTGTGTAATGTTCTTAGAGTCTCTACACTCCTTGGCACAGTCACACAAGAGTCCTCCCGGAATGGCCTTTCGGGGATGTCGATAACGGTCCTGTCCTGAAGAGATTGGTTTTCCTCGGTCACGACTTCTTCTTCTGGCACTGTCACTAACACTGGTTTAAAAGTTACCTTTTTCACTGAACGTTTTAATTTTTTAGGATTACAAATCTTTGGCATAGTGTGCCACTTCTTTTGTCCAAGCCTCAAAACCCCAACTTTTCCAGTCACGTACATCTTTCCAGTGAGGGTGTAAGTCACAAGCTACACACACGTCTTCGTACACATCTTCAGTGCCTAAAAGTTGACGAATCTTGTTTTACCGTAGAGGTTGAGAAGTATCAAGATGAAAGCGCAAAGCTTTGAGCAGAATGAGTCTCTCGTGTACATTTAAAGGGACCACTTTCATGCATTTTGGAGTGGTGTGTACTGTTCGTAAAGAGTCCAGAAGGAATCGGCTGTGAAACGAAATCTCAGAAATCAAGTCACTAAGACAGACACTACACGTCGACATCATTTCAATGGACACAGTTCTCGTAATAGAAGATCGTAATCCTCTACCGTTTGAATAGTGTCATTGATTTCCTTCCACGGAATCTGTTGTATCACGAATGATAAAGGTCGTGGCATGATAGTCCGTTTTTTATACCCTCTTACGTGTAAGGTAATAAGTGTACAGCCTCGATTTTATTTTAATACCGTACCAAAAATGTTTAGTCACTAACTCACACACCACACGTCGCACAGAAGTTTCCTCTTGAACTAGAAAGAATTGTTCTTGTAAAGATTTGTTATAATCCTCTAACTCGTCCGTTGGAATTCGGTGTATTAGGCTCACCTTGTAAGCTGAATGAGTGGCATCCTAAAATTTATGAATTTCACGCGATTCATCAATGTCTGACCACTGGAACACTTTCATCAGAATCAGTCCTCTTATAGCATTTAGGTACCAGTGGTTCAAACATCGGTGACGTAACGGATGCAATGGTTCTTTGCGTTTCACTTGTATTTTGACAAACTCGCGGTAAATGCATTCTCTCAATTCCACATGCAAACCACGAATGTTCTCTTGTAAAGTTTCCATGACCATGTCAGTCAAACACTTCTCTTAGAGCGAAAGTAATGGACAGAGTGAGTAATTTCTGACCACTGCCATTCCAGGAATCGGTCAAGAATGTCAATAAAATCTTCAAATGTAAAATGGTCTAAAGCGGAATATACGGAAGAACGCACACTTGATCCAGAGAAATCTGACTCGTTTGTTGACTTTTGTCAATTTTCTCTTGTGAATTTCTCGACATAAAAGTTCTACAGTCACAAACTGAGATTTGGCTCTGGCAAGTCCCAGCCATATTTGCTTGTAGATCTTCTCTTGCAATTCGTTTGGTAATGTTTGAAGATTATTTTTTAGATGGGGTTTAAATACTTGGCTAGGGGTTGTCCATGTAGGTGGTTTCTTACACGACATGGTATGCCCACTTCAATGACGAGCTCCCACTAAAGGTAGGTAGTGACAATCCGGAGACCATCGAGCATGTTCCAGGTAAGCGAAATCTTTCTTCTCCCACTCGTGAAGTGACACACCACAACTGAAACACTTGACTTTATCCCCTTCGCCCAGGTAGATAAATCCAACTCTAGTTAATTCTTCGGGGGTGGGTCCTCTCAGATATTTTGGCCATTTTCCTCGGAAGGTTTGGATCCGACTTTCATAGCCGCAGTATTCAGGCAATCTCACAGGGAACGAATATTCTTCTTTCACAGGTTCATTTCGATGAGGGTACGGTGAAATATGTAGGAGTGTGCTCAGTTTTACATGACATTCGTAGGGTTGTAGCCGCATGGATTCATAATGATGACATCCACCATGAAAACCAGTAAAGTGAAAAGGTGTACGATAACGACTGGCATCGCTTTCGCATCCGTCAGGTTTGACACGCACAGCATCACTTTCCATGGTAGGTATGGTAGTAGTAGTTATAGGAAAGTTCCCATGATGATGTGGTACTGAATCGCTAAGGTCATAGCGAACGGCATCCCTGCCATCGCAAGGCACAGCATCGCACTCGAGTTTGCTCTTGCTTGATTCTTGCTGTTTGAAAGAATTCATCTTTCTCGCTTAGCAATGGTAGTCACAATGAACTATCGGTCTTGAACGTTGTCCTTTTTTATATGCTGATCAATATCGTCGTGACCGTACGATAAAGGGAAGTGATTGGGAAGCCCTACTCGCTTCTGGTACACGATTTGATAGACTTTTTCCAAGGGCCGGCTAACGATTTGGTGTGTGGGTAAACGTACAATCTTGTGCGGTTCGTGGGTGGTCACTTTAATTTCCATCCTGTCCAGACTGCAAGGCTTCTTTCAAGACGCCAAAGTTCACCACTCGACTGGTGCGATAATTGAGAGTCAATCCTTTCACTTTACACTCTGTGTGTACTTCTTCTTGTGGGTTTCGGTATTCGTAGTCGTAATTTTTGGGACCGCCACTAAGAAAACTTAGAATCTTGTCGTCGGGATGCTCGTCCGTCCAGGCTCCTAAACGGTCTCCTTCGATGACAGGGTGAGGTTGACCCAGGCGATCGATGTAGATGCAACTGTCCGTGTCAAAATACAGCACACGATCTCCTAACAGTTCTAAAGCTTCGTACAGTTTTAAGCGAGCATGGGCTGTCACGTAAGCCGCAATGATGACAGTTCCAAATTCGTCGGCTTCTACAAAGTTCAGTTCCTCTTCGTAATTGACTAAGATCAAGTCCTCACGAACGATGTCTACATGTTTCATGTATTTGATTTTGTCGTGAATCATCTGGAAGTAGCTGGAAGGTTCTGTCAAATACTCCGTCTTGGGTAAACACGGTCGTTGTGCCATTTTACCCCACAAGCAATTTAGCATCACTTTGGCAAACGATCGCGTTCCTTCGTTTTTCTCGATGTGGTCTAAAGTGATGCATTCCTGCTCCCAGTATTTGTCTTTGAATTTTTTTTGGTCTTCGGAAGTGCGGCAGCAGGAAGGATAGCCGCTGGCTTCTTGTTTCAGTTTCAAAAAGGCATTCACGTAGTCAGCGAAAATGCCTTTCTGAGTCTCGTCGCCCTTGTGGTATTTTTCTGTCTTGGGAAAGTGGTAAATTTCGTACACTTCTAACAGTTGGTATCCCATGTCCAGAGCTTTGAACAATTCCACGTTGACCCATGTTCCCGTCAAGGCGCGTTCTTCCTGGCTGTGTTGACAAGGTCGGTCTTGGTTGCACGTTTCGGCACAAGTACGGCACAAGGGAAACATCAGTTTTCCTTGGCAATGGTGAGGTAAAACGGGATGGTACAAGTACGTGGGAGGCAAAACTTTACATTTGATCAATCCTTCGTATTGGCGAATGTTGTGCAGGTCGATGTATTCCGTCAGCAATTGCTGGTGCTCTGCGGGAAAGTGACAATATTTGCACACGTACGGATACAGAGAACACACGTCCAAGTATTTGATTTCCTCTCCTTTCTCTTCGTCGGATTGGTACAGCAAACAGGTGGCATTCGTCCGTCCACCGTACAAACTGTCCCTTGGGTTCAGTGGGTCCACCAGCTTGTAACTTTCCACGATGCGCTTAAACTTGGGATAGGTTTTCAAACGGTGATCGTACTAGTGTTCCCACATTTCTACCACTCGGTATCCTTGTTCTTCTAACTTCAAGCGTCGCTGACAGGTGGTCTGGTACATGTCTTCCATGGTTCGTTGTAAAAAACTGATTTGTTGTCTTACGTTCAGGGTAGCAGATGGGACATCCGTGAAATAAGCACCGAATAGCTTCCGATGGTCTTTTCTCCTCCTCCCTTCCGAGCATGTTGGATCCATTTGTCTTCCTTCTCACACAAGTAATATAACCAGCGTAGGGCTTTGACCGAGTATTGACGTTTAACAAAATTGGTCGTTTAAGGACTGATGACAGCCAGGGTATTTTCGGGCATGAATCGTTGACATTACACTAAGGAACACACTTTGGTAATAGTGCAGGCTTCTTTCAAAGGATCGATCCCTTCGTGCTCCATGAACAGTTCTCGAAATTTTCCACAGCAACGCCATAAAATGTCTACGTCGGAACGAAAATATTTTAACATTTCTTCCTGAAAGTTGAAGGGGTCCGAAGCGTGAGTCTGGTACCAAGCATAGAAAGCTCCTCGTTGTTCGGTGCGCATGTTGTCGGGGTCGTAGTAGTGAGCCTCGGGCAAATAGGGTAGAACGGCGTGTTGATTGGCTTCGGTATTGAAAAAGTGTGGAAAATAGCCTTTGGCCATCTCTGTCATTCCAAATTTTTTAGGCATGCGACTCAAAGGCATGGCCAAGTAACTCATCGAATCTTTAAACTGCACTTGACCCACTTGCATGGAAATGTTTTCGTTCCGTTCAAAATGACTTTAGGACGTTCGGTACTTTGTTCCGTATAGTATCTGAGGAGAAATTGTCCATCGTATCCCGAAAAATTGTGAGCCATCACCGTGGCATAGCGATGATAATCTCCGTAACGTGCGATGTCTTCTTGGCTCCACGTCTCGTGGATAGGGTCTAAGATCCATTGGGCAAAATCAGTCAGCGTGTTTGGTCCCGGAAAGATTTTTTCACGTCCTCCAGGAATCTTGCTACAGTGAGGGCAATGAGTAAAGACTGGCTCTTGGATGCACTTCTCACACGCTCGGTGAGCCACGCAGAAATTAGGAATGTGAATGCCAGTCTCTTGCATGCATTCGAAATCGAAAAAGATGAAATGGCCTTTCGTCTGGTCATTATCTTCTTCTTCATGTTTGGATTGGTATTTTTGAATGTAGCATTGGTGTTCCAAGTCCACGACTTGGCGACAAATGTGACATCGCTTCTTTCCTGAACAGACGTGCGCCTTGGCATTATTGGTACCTATGCCTTGTCCACAAGTAGGGCACAATCTCAGGAATTGGCAAGCACTTTTCTGCTGTGAACCTTGCGTCTTTAGATGTTGTTGGTAACACGTTGGACTGACAAACGTGCGCTGACAAGCTGGGCAATGCACTTGTTCTTGTCCTTGGTCCAGACAGGGCTTAGAGGCTAAACATCCCTCATATTTCGATCCGCAATGCTTGTGTTGCTCTCGATTGTTATAGCCATAGTCACATTTCTCACAGTAATAACTGTATCCCAGGAATGCAGTGATACTGGTAA
The DNA here is from genome assembly GCA_016617855.1 of Megalonaias nervosa. Classification (NCBI taxonomy): domain Eukaryota; kingdom Metazoa; phylum Mollusca; class Bivalvia; order Unionida; family Unionidae; genus Megalonaias; species Megalonaias nervosa. Next base: position 31,537 of record JAECUM010093123.1, read on the forward strand.
TGGCATCGAAATGTTCATCGTGATGATAGACGTGAATGTATTTTCCGTGTTTGAAATGTTTGCCTCGAAACAACAGAGGTCGGCGCACTTCTTGAGGGTGCACTTTCAAGGTGTAGCGTGGAGCCAAGACGTCTTGCAATTTTTGCATTTCAGGAATGCCACAGGGTGTGTCTTTGGAAAGGCCAGATTGTTGTAACAGGAGTTCTGCTTCTCTTCGTTGTTTGGCTCGGTTAGATTTTAGAATAGTTTGCCAGGCTCTTTTCCATTCTGCCGTGTCGTTCTTGTCGGCATACGTTCGTCCCAGCACGATGGCACGGGCTAAACACATCTTGTCTTGAGTGTTGTTAATTCGGACGAGGCTCTTTTTGGTGATGCGAAGATTGTCCACCAATAACACCTTTTTGCGTCCGGTCACTTGGGGAAGAGAAACGTGGGTCATGAACAGTGGCGCTTTTCCATCGGTGATGTGAAACTTGTCGTTGGATTGCTGCACGTGTTGAATCTTGTCGATGACTTTGGAAGGTGTCAATTCTGATCGACTGCTAAACTCGATCCAAACGGGTGACTTCAAACTGTCGTGATGAATGGAAAGTGTCAAGCGATCGTCTTCTTTGGCTTGACATTGCTGTTTCAGTGTGGTTAACAAAGAATCCCATACATCGGTGATAAACTCTTCTGCTTTCTCCAACGGTACGTCGGACTTGAAATCTTTAAACTTCACTGTGTACGTGTAGGCCATAGTTCTAAATTTTCTGGAGGAGCGTTTTGCAGTCTCTCGAATGTGGTAGTACTTTTCAGGGTTTACTGGTGGTGGTGGACTTTGGCTGGGTGTAGACTCTCTGGGTCTGGATTCTGGCTTACTCATCTCATCTTCTAAATCGCTGGCATGAATTTGAGCCAAGACTTCAGCTACTGTGTGAGGCGATAAATCACGTTTCTGCTTCTTACTTTCTTCTCCTTTCTTTACGAAATGATGCGATCGTTTCATCTTGACTGAAAAAACTCAAATGACAACATTTGAAACACCATAGACCCCTATATATCCATGTCAGGCTTAGTGCATATAGAAAGGGCTGGTGCCTTCCCTCTCAGTATTCATTTCACTCTCAAGCTGACCAGCACGATGGAAGAACCCACACAGATTGAGCTTCTGATTATAGCTTTGCGAGGTGTCATACGAAAGTTTTCTTCAGAAAAGCCGACGGACTACTCTCCCTCCTTTCGAGATAAAAGTCAAGGTTCTTTCTATACCTGTCAGAAGAAAGGGGATTGGGCTACAGAATGTCCAGACCTTCAAAAAAGCAAGACCAGTGTCAGAAGAGACAAAAGTCAAGATACTTGTTATCATTGTCAAGAGAAAGGATATTGGTCTTCAGATTGCCCTAAGAAAGAACAGGAGCAGGAGCAGGAAGAAGAAGAAGAGGTGCCCTCGGCAAAGGAAGAACCCCGTCACATTCAGAAAGAGAAGAAACGAAGACGAGAAAAAAGTGATGAAGAAGAGGAGGAAAAACTTGTGAAAGTGAAGAAAATCAGAAAATAGAGAGAGTGAAAGAAGAAAAAAGACACAGAAGAAGTCTATGAACTTGTTTAAAGTGTTGTGTTGTGTTGTGATATTGGAATGTAAATATTTGTACAAGAATAGACCAGACTGAAAAAACGTAAGTGTCTCTTGGTTTTGATTGGTTAGAATAATAAGACCGACACTCACGCACTCACACACGTACACCATAGGGTTTAAAAATAAAAGGGTTTTGAGTTTTAATTGATTTTGGCAAAATGAATATTATCTCTTTTCGAAAGAAGTGCGTGGCCCTGAAAAGGACCGTTGGGTGTTTGTTTTTTGCAGAAAACAAACCCAGGAACGAGAAGCAATCAGCTTTAACTGTCTTAAACCTTTGCCACGGCCAAGACCTACTTCTGGACTTGCTCCTTTTAATGATTTGGCAGAAATCACTAGGGGTGGTATATCCAGTGTACTAACCGGATTAGACTGTTTGGCTCGGGAAGGTCTTTTTCTCTTGGGTCGTAATAAAGAGGTCTGATAGATTTGTTTCAGACTCCTTAACTCGGCCAAAATGTCCAAGAGTACCGTTACCGTTTGAGGTTCACTGTTCTCCTTCTCTCCTAGACCTTGTTTCTTCTCTACTGCTTCTTCCTGTCGTTTCCTTCTTGCCTCTTCTTCTTCTCGCTGTTGCTGTTCAAGAAGAAATGCTTGTTCTGCCTCTTTCTGCTGCTGTAAAAATTTCTCCAGTTCTTCTTTCTGTCTTTGTTTAGAATCCTCGACGTGTGGTAAAGAATGAGAAGGTGGCGAAGGTACAGGTACTGGAACAAATTCTTGCTAAGAGAGAAAATCTACTAAATCCCAGTTTAAATCAACCTCTTCAGGAAGTATCGCTGTGTTAACTTTGTTAGCCACTGCTATGCCTTCGCTTTTCGTCTCCAAAGCCGGTGCACCCCAATTCATCGTCTTCTTATTTTCCGTCATGTTTCACAAAACAATGCCGCATCGATTCACTGCGCACAGACGCTAGCGCACCTATATAGGGAATGTGACGTCACAGGTAGCTCTCTTCGGATTGGAAGACAGACTCCGCGAAGTGACTAAATTTTGTAACGCATGTTGGGATTGGTGAACAATTTCAATCCGTTTCCATCCGGTCTTCCACTATAAATAAACGCAATTCACTTCATTCCCTTCACCTGTTCCTCGTCACAAAGATGTGGACCAACGTTGAATCGTCTACTCTAGTATCGTCGATGCTGTTCCGTACGGACTTACCCATGTATGTGAGATCATCATGGAGAATCGTTAGGATCACCGAGACAAGCGTTTGGAAAAGAAGGACCTATGTGGAAAGACAAGGCTGTCTGAAGCGAGTTCTGATTTATGGACCAGAGGTTAGACGAAGTTTGAGAAAGAGAAGAAGACCTATGTGATGCCCTCTATGTTAACGGAATGGTGTTAACATGTCAAACAACGGCCCTTTTCAGGGCCACTCCACTGCCTCGAAAAGGTTTATTCTTTCTTGCCTAAAAAAAAATTTATTCGATTTTATAATTTATATTTATCTCCCTAAAACATTATTCTCTTACCTAAAAATTTTTTTAGTCGATTGTATAATTTGTGTAGGATAGATTGATGTTCATCAATCTATGGAAAAAAACCGAATATATAAAACATACTCTACTATCTACTGACACGAACGCAAATGCATAACACTTTGTATAGAAATGAAACAGGTGGCTGACGTCACGGTACTTGCTACATTGTTGCAAGTGTCCAGTACCGTGACGTCATATTGACCCATGGTGTGCTAGTCGCTATACAAAGTTCCCATTGTCAGTAGACGTACCCAGGGTGATATTTTGTCTGTAGAAATCGTGTCCGTAGACGTGCCCGGGGGGTGGGAGTGGGGGTCTGTAATGTATTTTCCCATTGTCCGTAGGGTGCCCCACTATACTACTATCAGTAGTCTTGATGTACCCCAATGATATAATCCTGATTTTGTAACGTGTTCTCACTGATCTCAAATATGTATTTTAGTCCAAAATGTCAATGAGGACTTTGTAATTCCAGTGAATAATTTAAATAACGATTCCTCTCAAATTATATCTGAACACAGCAGCAAATACTTCCGAAGAATGAACTTTAAATGGGAATTAATAATTTTGTTCACCTTAACTTTATACAAAAACCTAAGACACATCAGGATGTGGGTCAAACATTCTCTTCCAGAACATTCTAAATTGTAAATAAGGCCAGATTTTGAACTCAGATATCAGTAAGCAACTTATTTATAACTTACAACATGACAAAAAATATGAGAGGAATCAGGATGGCCACCACCCTCAATTACGGACAAAGGTCAAGCACACAATCCAAATTAAATATACATAAGAATAGCGACAAGGTAATATATGTTAAAACATCTATAGGATTAACAAATATGGGCCATTATAGCGACAGTGAGAATGGTATTCTGAAAAATGTCGATAGGTTGAACAGGATGGGTCGGTAGGCGACAAGAGGAAACGGTCTGCGAAAAATATTCATAGTTTGAACATGGTGCGACGTTACAGAAGTAAAACCCTATGACCATACAATATCCTACAGCCATTAAAAACAATCTGAAAGAATATCTTTACAACCCTTATAAGTCTAGATAGTCAAAGTAGAGTGCAAAGGGGGGAAGGGTAGGAGTTTTCTCACACATTCACACCAATAAACCATTACTCACTCGCATGTATATGCACTATCACACATGAACATAACAGAGTGAAGAGGGGGTTAAAGTTTAATGTGGAAAATAAATCAATAGACAAAAGATATAGACAAAGAAACAAATAAATAAATAAATAAAGCACAACATATTTGACAATGATTGAGAAGTATCTGTTTATGATAAGGGTGACCATGATAAGAGTCGTTGGATTTAGTTATGAGAAGGGCATTTTATATCTCTGAGACCTTTATACTGGCAGGGTAAAATGATGTTGGTTAGCTTTACTTTTGCAGTTTTAATGCCTTGGAATGAATGGATTTGCGCTCTTCATGTTGCTATTGCTGCTGTTGATGATCTTCCTGTTATTGCTGAATGTGGGCTTCCCACTCCATCCTCCTTTTCCCTTCACAACGACTGTTTTGCTGCTTCTATTTCATTCCCCATCACTGACGTCGCCAACTGTTTAGGCATACCGCTTTTGATAATTATACTGTTCGGAAGTAGCTCCAACTCTATCGCCTTGTCCATGATGTGCTGTACATACTCTATGGCAACTCGATCACCTCGTCCATGATGTGCTTTACAAATTCTATGGCAATTCGATCACCTCGTCCATAATGTGCTGTACAAATTCTATGGCATCTCGATTACTTTGTCCTGATGTGATGTGCATACTCCATAGCAACTCGACCAGCTGGTCCATGATGCGATGTACATACTCCATGATGAAATAAGGTTTCAGTGAGTCTTCCGCTTATATTCGTACTTATATGTCTCTTTGGACGAGTCGACATGAATGGTAATATTGGTGAATGTACCGCTTGATATGCTCTAAGCACAGATGTGAACTGATGAGTAGGATTCGGTACTAAGAAGTGAAAGAAAAGATCCACTTACCTAACAAAATCAAAGACAAGGAAAAGAGATCAAAGAGAGAAAATGTACATGCGTGAAGAAAGATTCTCTTAGAAAAAAATTATGTTCATACTAATATAAATTTTCAAAATCAGCATTTTCTTTTTAATAAGTTCCGTTCACTAATGAAGATGGTGGATTAGGAAGTCCATCCTCTTCGTGTTAAATAAATTATTAAAAAACAAATAAAAATGCACAAATTACTTTCATTCTCACTACAAAATACCAGAAGGGTAAACATAGCATATTTACAGGGTTGACAACGTTGGGTAGCAAGAAAGTATTTCCAATGATCTAGGTCAGCGTAATTTGGCTATTGATGGACCGTACGTTTCTCAGTTAATTAAACCAGATATACATAATGATTCCTAAACCACATTTCTATTTCTTAATCGTTTCCAAGTAAATGAAGTCCAAAATTAGTTAGAAAGTAATTTAATGGTTAACAAAGATTTCGTTGATGCAAAATTACACACCATAATCTCCACATTCCATCAGAGCTAATCCTTGTGATCTCACATCATTAAATCGAGTTTATACAGCATTTTTCTATTGAAGTAAGTGGTGGTCCCATCGACCCATCGAAAGTAGTGTGCAGCTCATCCTCCCGTGAGGTTCCTGGTTGATAACTGTCCAATTTGTAGCTGGCATAAGCTCAAACGTTTTTAGTTTTCGATGAGAAAGTTTACCTTTACTACTAGATTCTAGAGAGCTGTGTGCGAACTGTCGGTCCGGAGGTAACGAAGTTCATAGGCATTAATTTTCTTTCTCACATGTAATGATAAGCAATTATTTAACAGTTGATTTTTCTTTAAAGAGGTCTGTCAAGTAAGTCGAAGAACGGAAACTATCGTTATTCTGTTACAAGAGAGCTTCCATTCGTCTCGTCTCCAAGGGAGTCAGTGGAGGTTTCGATTGGTCTATCAATCTTTATGCAACCGTTGAGCCAAGCAGGAGACTAAGCGTTTGTTCTAGATCTGGCAATCACGACAATAATGCGGCGTCTTTTATTTTCCTGCATGACTCCTTTTTGGAGCTGTATGTGACCGTTGTAGTTAATTTTCTTGATCAGCTATGTTCATGACTTCGTATTCTTGATCATGTCTGACATTGGTTTCATGTTACATTTTCAAAAGTCAGGGATCACTTCTCTAAGACTGTAGAATTCAAGGGTATTATCAAAATGGGCAATCAAAATCACGTTCACCGTGTTCGTAAGGGCTAAAACAAACTGAAGATGCAGGTGGAATTGCCCAGATTTAATAGGTGGAACGGTCCCTTGTCACTACCTTGGTTATGAGTGAAATCAAATCCCTACACAATACAGCAATTGTAATAGCTTATTATTGATGGTCACCAGGCGCAACGTATGGTGCTTTTGCTCTGAGTGATTTCAGGATTTTTTAGTGCTTTCATTTTATATATGGGAGTCTTACGGGATAACATGGCATGTGAAGACTGTGGAGCTAATAGCAGAATAAACGTTTGTTAAGGTGATCTGTTTCTATGCTTTCGTACTGTACTTAGAATTGGTGTCATGGCCGCCTCCCACCCCTCACTGGTACTTTTCGAGCGAGGATGCTTTTCATATCAAAGTAATAGTAAATAAAGTATTGTCCTTTGTTGAAAACTATGTCAGATTATTGCCGCATGATGTTACAGTTAAACTCTGTTTGGACACATATACTGAAAGTTCCACAGAGGCGGCAAAGGAGACGCTATTTTCTTTGGCGGAAACCCATGCGAGGTTGATAAAACGCAAGGGACAGGATGAGAGACATCAGGAATTTATTTACATCAGTTGATCCCGATAATGTGCCTTGCTTTGCAGCTCTTGACCTGACATAATTACCACAAGCGAAGAGTGGTTATGTTAACATGGCCGCCATATTTACAGGTCTGGGGAAGTTGAGTCTGCATTGAAGGTGACACAATTCGACATATTGAAGGCAATTAACAAAAGGTATAGAGCGACGGTTTGCCCATTCGAAACTCCTGTTGAATCCACATCAAGGTCTTCATCCGTGAAAGGCAATAGTGACGTGGCAGCCAAAGCTGGTTGAGGGGGAGGAAGGTAACTAGACAGCAGCCTTACTGTTGTCAAGGAGTTGGAAATCTCTTCGCATTGTGACAGTCATGCAACTTCGAGTGTAAGTAACCTAAAGGGCAATAACATAGAAACTGGTGTGGCTTTCGCAGAGGTAATCAGAAAACTTATTCCAAGAGTATCCAGTCAAAAATTGGAACCTTATAGTGCAAGGACGGAAGCTCATGAAAACCGGCAAACCGTAAATGATTCTCTTCGACTAACAACTCATTACAGACCGAAAACGAATGCTACTGCATTGATTCAAAGTATTATGTCTTCTAGATTACGTGCGATGGAGTATATACGTATTAAGTCAATCTTTGTGAAGAGACCTAATCAGGACAGAGTAGAGAGTGAAGCAGCAGCTCGTATTGAAATACAGACAGGCTAGTAACCCATTCGAATTGAGAACATGACAGTTAAATTTATTCGCATGTTTCTTTCAAGGTTACATGTGGATTGGCTTCTGGTACTTCTTTGCTACTCCTAGTGTTTGGTCATCGAAAACGAAGGTCAAAGAATTTTATCAGCGTAAAATATAGTATATGCATGACGACAAATCTATTTTATCATAGAGCTGTGCAATATTATTTGTTATTCTTGTACATACATTCATATACAGTAATTATAATAACCGAAGTTATCACAAACATATTTCTGCAACAGGCAGATTGAACATCTCACATTATAACTGTCGATCTGTGAGGCACAATGTTGAAATGTACGGGAATAGTGTAATTTGTAAGATATTTATTTTATTCAGGAACAATGTCTGACCGATCAAAATTTATCTTACTTTTCATCTACACATGAAGACTTTTATACCCGTGGTGTCACGCCTATTGTCTCTCGTAAAGGGTTACTTGTTCGACGACCTGATGGTGGTGTCGCTGCTTTGTGGAGAAAGGCACTAGGCTTATATATGAAAGTTCCTACATCTGCTGACCTACGACTAATAGCTAGAGTGGTGTTCGTCCTTCGAGTTCGAAGATTACCATTATATCACTATGTGGTTTGGTTTCTGTGAGTACGTGAGCGGCTTATCAGCCAGTTTGTGCTCTGATCGGTCTGTGATGCACTTGACTTGTCGCTTGAGTTTGCTTGATCAATATAGGACATGCCGAAGCCTTGAGATTGACGATGCTCGAGCTTCTGCATTTTCCTCAGTTCAAGTCGTTAATTCAAGTATGGATGCAACTGCGTCAGGTGGAACGATCCTGTGCGAGATCTTTCCAAGACTCAAAGTCAATGTTGAAGTGTTTCAAGGGTGACCTGAGGAGAATCTTTGAAACGGTTAATCACCCTGAGATATAGTTCCCTCCTCCAGCTTGCCGTAACTCTTTGGTAGTTATTCTTTCTGACATCCTGGTGACGTGAGCTGCCCATCTCAGCTGTGATTTTATCAGCTTAGTGTTATGATTTGATTGGCAGCGCGTGTGAGAACTTCAGTGTCAAGGACTCTGTCCTTTCATCTTATCCTCATAAATTTCCTCAGGTAGCCCACGTGAAAATGATTCAGTCTTCTTGATATGACGTCGGTATACCGTCCAGGTTTAGGTTTCACATGTATACAGCAGGTGTCGGCAACAGACTGGCTTGGTAGACATTCAGGTTTATTGGTAGACTGATATCTCTGCGCTCCCACACATTTGTGCGTAATCTGCTAAAGTCCACATTTGTTTTAGCAATTCTGGGTTAGTTCCATCATCGATGTGGACTGTGATGCCGAGTTAGATGAACTTTTCCACATCAGTACTGTGATGTACTGTGATGGTAGGCTCTAGATAAGGACTTCTTGGTGGAGGCTGGATCATCATCTTAGTATTCTTGATACAGATTGCGAGACCGAAATTGTCATCAGCTGAAGAGAAATGGTCCATATTCTGTTGCATGTCAGACTCAGATCTGGCAAATTGGCGATCACGAACAGTCACTTCCTGAAACTTCGTCTTCGCCTGAAGTCTCCTAAGATTGAAGAAGGCGACATAGTAAGCTGAGAATGTTTGTGAATAACAGTGTCAAAAGCTATTGCTTTTTTTTAGAAAGAGAGGTATTTATTTCGAAATAAAACCGTTAGTAGTAATAACAAACTTGTGGCAGAAGTGTTTAACTTTGCATGCTGTCGTATTTCATCAATAATGTTTCTTTGGAGCAAGTTGTTGTATTATTTTCTTCTTGGTCATATCTGGTATGAATTTGTTGGTTTTTCTATGGACTAAAGTCTAAAGTAAAATTGTTTCTTCTTTTTCTTCTTCTTCTTATCATATGAAATGCAGTGGGCACTGTTGTTCCTCAGTTGTCATGTGTCTAAGTTAGGTTAAAAGGGTCTGGTACATTTGTTATGAAATCTGGCATGTTGGTTATTAGCTCAGAATTAAGATTATCTTACTTATATTAGTCACTAACTTGGACATAACATGTAAAACAAGAGACCCTCAAAGGGACCGATGTTCTACTGTCCAGTAAAACTTTCGAATTAAAGATAAGAACGTTTCCTACTTTTTAACTGCAAAATGTTGAAACCATCTCTGATTTTCTTGACCAATAAGATTTTCAAATTAGCCGCTGTGGCAGTCATATTAAATGTAAGATCAGCACCGTTTTCAATGAGGACAACCAAGACACCATTAAAAAATCTTTGGTGAAAAGCACATGTCATTATGATCTTTCATTCAGGAGAAATAGTAACAATGTCTTCAATATGTTCATTGTGGCAGCTATGCTTGATATCTGTTGGGGACCATTTTCTTTTAGGACCAACAAGACATCATAAGAAGTCTTACGGTAAAAACCTGATGTCAATATGACCATTCATTCATGAGAAGCTAAAACAAGTTCTTCAAGATGGCCTCCATTGCGGCCATATTGAAGTCAGATCGGCATCATTTCATTCAGGACCAGCTAGACGCCATAAAAAGTTTTCTGGTGAAAATCCAATATCGATATGAATTTCCATTGAGGAAGACTTGCCACAAGAAGATTCTCAAGAAAGCTGTCATATATCAGGATGGACCAACAAAATATCATAATTAGGCTTTTGGTGAAAACCCCATATCGATATGGGTTTCTTTTATGGACTAGTAGCAGTTTTCAATATGGCTGATATCTTATCCAAATTTTTAAGGTCGACACCATTTTCATTTAAGACAAACATGAAATCATAACAAGTCTTCCGATGGAAAATTCATGCTGATAAAACTTTCGGTTTATGATGAGAAACAATAATAAGATTTTCATGATGGACGCGATGTCAGATTGGTTCCATTTTCCGTTAGGACCAGCTAGACATTATAACACGTTATTATATTGAAAACCCGACGGTAATATGACGATCCATTGAGGAAGATTAGTGACAAGATTTTTAAGATGGAGGGGTCACGGTACTGTTGATTTGAAAGAATGAGAACCAGTCTAGAAATGGGTGAACATAAAATGGAATATGTATGGGTTTAGCCAGGATTGGTTGATAATTAAAGCAAAGTCCTTGTGAAGTGATGTGATGTGATGTGATTATGATTTTTAACGTAGCTTTAACAATTTTTCAGTCATATCGCTACGATGTCTGCAGTGTGGCAGTTTATGGTGATGTCTAGCACTGGGGCATCATGCTGCAGACATGTAGCATGATGTCCCACCCAGTCACATTATCCTGACACCAGGCCGACCAGTCCTAACATTAACCTCTTAATGCTGAGCGCAAAGCGAGGCAGCTGTTAGTACCATTTTTGTAAGTCTTTGGTATGAAAGTCCTTGTGAAAAGAATCTTTTAGAGTTTGTCTTAGATGTAACAGAAGAATAATAGGAATACTGTTTTAATGATGGCATTTCAGTCCTTTTACACACACGAGTTTGGAAAACTCATTACTGAAATCTGCGCCTGACTCTTGTTCGTGCGAAATATAAAAACACGTTTCAAACACATGTAGATCCAGAAAATGCCACTGCCCATGTAGTTTTCTCTGCAATGATGCTCGCATCAAATATCATTCTAGACTGAAAAAATATAGGTTTGAGCATGAGAATTAAAAATATAAAGTTAATGAATTTTTAATATCATGTTGTTTCCATGGGTTCACTATGGGAACCGAATTTGTTCCACGAGTCACATAGAGCACAACAGCCTAACAGTGGTTTCAATTATGCATCTTCAAATTAACTTTACTATAAATGTAAAATTATGGCACTATTACGGATAACAAAAATGAATACATTTTGTCTATCTCAGAATGATTTTCGGTTGGATATTAAACATTCTTTCAGACATGGCAGTAGTAATGAGGAATTGATGATCCTCTCTCAGAGACCCCCCGGCCCCCCAAAACGTTATATGTTAACATTTTTGTCAGCAGCCTTTGTTAGCTCAAAATGTTAACACATTTTCTGACAAAAATGTTAACATACAACGCTTTGGGGCCGAGGTGTCTCTGAGCTAGGATACATCAATCCTCGTTACTACTAGTCAAAATGTTATATTAAACAAATGAAATATATATAATGTCTTATTATAAACCAATACGACACGTTGGATTTGATCTAACAAATAGATTTTTTAAAAGATTTAATTCGATCAAAGCAGCGTCAGCATATACTGGTATAAAATCTAATATAATAAGCGATTGCATTAAAAAAGTAGGCTATCATATATCGCCGAAATATGGATCAGTGTGGTTATTCGCGACTGAAAATGATATGAGAATAACGGGTTGGGCAGATGATGTGATGACATTTATCGATAACATGGTTGATATATTATTTGATAAAGCCACACAAAATTAAACATCTACTTTTTATTATAATCTTTTTCATATTTGCTGACTCTCATTGGCAGAATATCTGTTAACATACTATCAATAATACGGAACTCGCGTATTAAATCGTCCATATCATATTTTATGCCACGCAAATAAGATCGAATTTGATCAAGTAATTTTTTATAGGTGACACTTGCTGTTTTGCAAGCATTTTTTTTAGTCGCAAGTCGAGGTTCAACTTTTTTACACGCTGCTGCAAGAGAAACACCAACGCCGGATATTATTAACAAAAACGGATTTAATGATGCGCCACTTGAAATTATACCAGAGCCGGTCATTAGCAGCGGTAGATATGATATCACTCGCAGTATTTTTGCATAGTATTTGTAACATTTTTTGACGCACCAAAGATTTTTATGATAGTATCTGTAATATTGCATAAACGCGTCAACATCTTGTTTTGGAATGTTTTCTGAAATATGATTAAAATCGACTATATTTTTTTTCATTATATAATATTTGTTTACATATTTTACATCGTTATTTAAGTAACTAATTCGGGAGTTTCAGCTACAAACTCAATACACCACCAATAAGTCGCTTCGGTTAACTTTTTATCATTCGCTATCAGCATAAACGTTTCCTCGACATCTTTGTTTAACACTATAGACACAATTCCAGAAAAATCATCGGTTGAATGACGCCATGGAAATGTGGTAAATATACTGAATTTTGCACTGCTAAATACAGATAATCTATATACACCAGTGACCTCTGCGGTATGTTTAAAAGTGTTATTTTGCTGCGACCATGTTGCTTTTCCTGATGCGACTGTGTACACGATATTGTTAGCTCGTCCGTGAGGAATTTTAACGAGATTAGTTTTTTGAATAATATTAGGAATGCCACTAATGATATCGTTGAGTTTTGTGTTAATGTCAGCGAGATTAATAATAACAGTTGGTGGAGTTCCAAAAAAGTCATTAATATTTCTGTTTACATTTCTACGAAAATTTAGAAATGTTTGTACATGATTAAAATATTCAGTTCTAAATGTAGCAATTCCATCATTGATTGTCGTTAACGAAGTCATTATTGGAATTTCTTTATCGTCGACGTATTTCTTCGTTGCAGCGTCGAAAATCTGTTTCTGGTGTTCTGAGATTATTAATACCGTTGTTGTTCATGTCGAGAAATGCACGCATTATACCACCGCGAACTGACACGTACTTGGATTCTTGATCGTCGAAGTATGTTTTTGTTGCTGCGTCTGTATCTGCGATTGGATCTCCAAGATATGTAATTTTTCTTCTTGACATAACAATGTCGCCGGTAAATACATCGCCAGCTTTCCTAACATAATCGTTAACGGACTTACCCGAATCTTGTATTTTACCTTGATCGGCAAAAGTAACTATATTATTAACAACCGCGGCGGGAATTCGTACAAGAACATCTGATAGTTGTATATTACTCGTTTTTAATCGTCCTTCTTTATCTTGAAAAATAACAACTTCATTTTGATCGACACTTGTGATATTTAATAAATTAGTAATTTCCTTTCTAAGTTGATCAAGAGTTGCGTACTTAGATAAATCAGCTTGCTTATCGGCTGTTGAATCTCCTACTAATGTTCCAAATTTTGAACAAAAACTCATTATTTATTTACTGCTTGACAAAATTATATACTATAAATTGTATAATGGCAAAATCGTCTATATTAAACTTTGACACAGATCGGTTGGTGAAACATAAACATAACAATGAACTTCCAGATTGCCATTATCTTATTGTTGGTAGAACTGGATCGGGCAAAACAAATTTGCTTATGAATTTACTTCTCGGAGATAATTTAACAACGATCGAGTTTATATTTACACAATTAATCCGCAGCAAGATAAGTACGAGCTACTTAACAATTATAACGACAAACTTCGTGACGATCTTGAATCTGGCGAAGATTTCTTTATTATCAAACAACCAGAAGAACTTGTTCCAGTTAATCAACTCGATTCGTCCGAACATAAAATAGTTGTTTTTGATGATATTCCGCTAAACAACGAGGAAATGAATAAAATCAGATCGTATTTTTCACTGTCGCGAAATAAAAAATGTAATTCTATTTATCTCGCCCAAGGATATTATAATGTTGACAGATTTATTAGGCGAAATACTGGTTGTTTTATATTATTTCCTGGACTTGACAATATTGACGTTAGAAATATCGCGAACGAACATTGCGGCGACGTAACAAAAGATAAATTTATTGAACTGTACCGTCAAGCAACGGCAAATAGATATGATTTCTTTTTGTTCGATAAGTTAACGAACGATAAGAATAAAATGTTTCGATGTTGTATTGAAAAATATCTACAATAATTTTTATAGAAAATAGTATATAATTAATGGAAAAACAAGCAAAATATAGAAAACATATCGAAAATCTAAAAAAACTAGCGCAATCTCAAGCAAAATTTAAACAGCTAGTACAGCAAGCTCGACGTGGCCAAGTTACTGCAGCAGAAACAGCAGCTAAAGTTCTCAAACCAGTTACTGAGGCTTTACTTGGAAAACAACTCGAAGGTAAGCCATTATCAGAAGAAGAAGCTAAAAAATTGCAAGAAAAAGGTTTACTCGGATTAGTTAAAGAACAACAAGAAGCAGCTGTTGGAAGAATTATTGAGAGATCTGATGCGGAAAAAAGAAGATTAGCTGAGGCACTTGTAGCAAATATAGCTGATCCTGCTGCGAGACAAGCTGAAATAGATCGGCTTATAAATAATCCGCTGGAACTTGAACAAAGATTAGCAGCTGCAACAGTGGTTACACCAATCGAGAGAAGTTTAGAACATGAAGAAGAACTTAGAGAAGAGAAAGAATATAAAAGAAGATTTGAACATTATTTAGAAAATATAAATAGCAAAATAAAAGACAGCGAATACAAAGATTTTAACGATAAATATAGTGAATTTAAAAAAGTGAGAATATATCACATTGATAAAGCTGATTTTAAAGCCAATGAAAAAAAATGCAAAATTAGAAAAATTAAGTGAAGAGAGTAAAAAGCATTTGGATAATTTAGTTTTAGAAAATAAAAATTATCGTAATGAAATTAAATTATATCGACATGGAATTATCGCTGATCTTTATATTAAAGCTATTAATAATGTTATAGGTAAACGGCAACTTAGTAGTAGTCACTCTCATGGCTTAGTTAATGAAGCAAAATTATTAGATGAAAGATTATAAGCAACTGCATATGAACCACCACCTCCTATAATAACCGAAGAACAATTAAAAGAATTAGCTGCAGATGATAAAAGATATCGTGGCGAGTACAAAGACAAAGCAAAAAACGAAATAACAAATGAAGAATATTTAAATTTTATGAAAGAAAATAATATTTCTGACGTTGATAATATTTATGATTGGGAAAAAGATAAATACGATGATCTCACTAAAAAATTAAAAATTATCATAGAAAAAGGTAAAGGAGCTTATAAAGAAATTAGTAAAACTCCATTGGAAAATATTGAAAAAATTTTTAAAAGAGCAAGAAATGACACTATCGCTACTGTTTTTAAATATACTGCAACAAAATTTAGAGATAAAAAATATGCTGATGAGGGATATACTTTTGAAAAATTATTTAAATATTATGATGATATACGTTTTAAAAAACTTTTAGAAGAATATAGAAAGAAAACAGGAACTGGAGTCAGAATATTTGCATCAGTTACTGAAATGATCGGCAGATTAATGCTATTGATATCATCAAAAGAAGCAGGAAATGTTGGTGCTGAAATCGACAATGAAATCATCGACATACTTGACAATTTGAGATCGAGAAATTTATTAGCATCTGACGAATACGATACTTTGCACCGCGACTTAATCTCGGCGACTTAATTTTATAAAAATATAATAATAAATGTCAGCGACGCTATTACTCGACTCTAGTCAATCTGATAAAGATAGCGCGAACTTTTCGGTAAAGTATATTCCGCCAATAGAACTAGATCGTGAAAAACAATACGAAATTGGACTTATTTCATGCACTTGTTGGAACGCCATGGCAAATATTAAGACTGGTATCAATGATAAGTTTACATTTATTATTTATAAAAAAGATCCAAAAAGAAATCCTCCAATATTTGCTGAAAGAGTAGATATTGAAATTCCACAAGGGGCCTACAACATAACTGATCTGAATAAAACGATAAAAGAATTTATAGCAAAGCACGGCGGTAATGCAGACGATTTTGAGCTAGCACCGAATTATAATACATTGCGAGCTAGAATAACATTAAAAAATGGATTTATTGTTATTTTACATAAAGGTTTTGCATCATTAATTGGATTTGAACCTTCTATATATCAGCTTAATAATGATGAAATTCCCGAAACATTTGACGGTGAATTTCCAGTAAATATAAGTGAGGTTAACACGATATTGGTAAATTGCTCGATCGCGTCTGGTTCTTATTCGGCTAAAGGCAGCAAAGGTCAGACAATATACAGTTTCTCGCCAGAAGTTCCACCAGGGTCTCTCATGCAAATTAGTCCGCGTCATATTATTTATTATCCGCTAAATATTGAAAATCAAATAACAGAAGTAAATATGCAATTGACTGACCAATCTGGAAGACAGTTGGATTTAAATAACGAGGTCGCCACTTATTACGTGCACCTACGCACAATTACTTTGTGATTGACAACAAAATTATACAACCTCAGATATATAATGAAACAGAAAAAAAGTTATCGAAGAAAAATAGTAGGAGGATTTTTCGGAAATATATTTACTAAAATTGTTGAAAATGTTCCAGGAATAGCTCGTAAAGTTGCGCCAATTGCACTTGACGCAGGTAAAGCTTTTGCAACTGGAGCTGCATCTGCTGCTGGAACTGCAGTGGGACAAAAAATATCTGATAAAATAAAAGGCGAACCTAAGACGCAAGCCGCAATCAAGCAAGTTATTTCGGAAATCGCACCAACAAAAGAAACCCAACGCGCGATGATAACAACAACAAAAAAACTTTTATCACCAAAGAGCGAGCAGATTATACAAAATTTAATATCTAAAGTAACAGCGCCGCAATAATTTTATGTAACCTAATAAAATAAAAAAATGTCTGTGAAAAATTATCTCGATTTTGCAGAAACTTATGACATAGACAACACAGTAACGGAATTTGAATATGTTGAATATCTCGATGAAAATTCTAACGAACCTAATAAAACTGGCGTTAGAACATTTAATACACGAGACGAAGACGTATTTCTACTGCCTCACAAAGCAATGTTAGAAGTTCGTGGCCAGATTATGACAACAGCTGTTCCACCTGCCGCAATTGCAGCTAACGTAGAAGTAGCTCTTATAAATAATGGTTGGTGTTTGTTTAACAGTTAACGTTCCTGGCAGTATTAGTCCTCGTCCTCGTCCTAACAGACCCGGCAGTAGACTTCCCGCTAATCCTGCCAGTAATGGGGCTATTGGAAGAAATCCACCTTGTGTCTTTTTTTTCGTCGTCGTTTTTCTTTTGGTCGTTGTCTTTCTTTTTGTCGTTGTCTTTCTTTTCGTCGGCGTCTTTCGTTTAGGAATTATATTTAATCGGTTACATAAAATTACAATTAGTTTTTTCTAATTTTGTTGTTATTAATACTTATACAAAAATTTTCTTTATACCACCGCCAGAAACGCTGTTGTCTTTAACAACTCTACTATCTTTAACTGCTTTTTCTGTTGCGCCAGATACTGCCCCAGCCACTGCTGCTATTCCTAATTTACCAAGTATTGGCAAAATTTTAGGTAGTAATGTTTTGGCTATTACTGATAGTGCCGGACCGAAGAAACCGCCATGTTTTGACATCGCGGTTATTTGTGCAGCGCTTAAATTTAAAACGAAAGGTTTTTTGCGATCGTATTTATTTGCTTGATTTTTTAGCAGTTTTTGGAAAAAAATAACATTAAAAAATACGTTACTGGAAATGAGGGAAAAAGCGTCATCGTCGAGCGATTTAATCGCACACTAAACGAAAAAATTCATAAGTATTTGACGGCTAAAAACACGAATAAATACATAAACAACTTACAGAAAATTGTTGACGAATACAATAACACGAAACACCGAACCATTAGAATGTCACCAAATGACGCGATTGCAAACCCAATACTAGCTAACGAAAATATGTACCGCAGACATAAATTTAAAGTTGGCGATAAAGTTAGAATTTCATTGACGAAAAAAACGTTTGAAAAGGGATTTACTCCGAACTGGAGCGAAGAAGTATTTGTTGTTGATAAAGTACTTTTAACAATACCAGTTACATATTCGTAGAAAGACTTATTAGGAGAACCTATAACTGGCAGTTTTTACGAACAAGAACTTCAAAAAACAGAACAAGATATATTTGTTATTGAAAAAGTTATTAGAAAGCGCGGCAATAAAAGTTTAGTTAAATGGCGCGGATATAGCGATAAATTTAATAGTTGGGTACCAACTAAGTCGATTGCATCGACTGCGACTGAATAATATTATTATAAATTTGCTCGTATTTTTTTTTAGTACTAACCTACATTTTACTGGTTTACATAAAGAAATTAAATGTAATTTTCTCGCATCATCGACTGGCATTAAATTAAATATTTTAACAAAAATGAAATCGTATTTTATATTTCTTTGTTGTCCAGGTATTTTTACGTTTAGAAAGGGCCTTACAAGTTGCCAAAATATTTGGTGCTCGGCAACGCTAAAATTAAATTTTAATATTTTTTTGGCAATGTGGTACTTAACATCATATCGACCAGTTGTTGGCCTACTTAAATGTTTTTTGCTAACAACAACATCATCTTTGTCATCGTCATAGTTATACAAAATGTCTTTTTCAGTATAATCAGCAAATCTATCGTCGGTAATATTTTTTAATGTGACGTTAGAAACTGAAACAAAATCTTCCGAGTAAAGTTGAGCTAATCTCTCGATTAAGCTCATTATTATAATAATCTTTTTATCTAATTAATATATAATATGGAAATAAAATATCATTGTCGAGTTAATATACTAAACAAAAATGAATTAGCCGAAGCAGTTCGAAATTGCTTGCTGGGATATAATTTTTATTTTGTTGATATTATAATAACATTGGGCGAATCTGACAAATTTTTGTTAACAGCAGCTGACAAAATAAAACTTGATATAAATAAAATAATAACGTTACGATTAAATCGCGATGATGTAATGGAATTTGGTCATAATTGTCTTTCTCGAAATGAGTTGGAAAATATTATTAATTATCGTATCTAAAACTAAACTGATCAAATGTTATCATAGAAGTTGCTGATTTTGTTATATTATCAGCTACAAATGTTACTACACGTACATCATTTTTATGATATTTTCCAGCAGCTGTTATTGATTTAAATTTTATTTCCTCTCCAGTTTCAAGATTAATTGAAATTATTTGTTTAGCAGGATATTTAAAATTATTACCACCACCAATTCCACGTCGATTATTTTCTTTTGACGTAACCAAATCTAAATTT
Organism: Megalonaias nervosa; assembly: GCA_016617855.1. Lineage (NCBI taxonomy): Eukaryota > Metazoa > Mollusca > Bivalvia > Unionida > Unionidae > Megalonaias > Megalonaias nervosa. The sequence continues at coordinate 51,061 of JAECUM010093123.1, forward strand.
TCCAAACGATTATCTGTTTTATTTTTATTAATATGGTCGATAACTAAACTATTAGGAATACTGCCGTTAAAAACTTCATAAACAAAACGATGAGCTTTATAATTAATAAAATCTGTATTTGCTCCACGTACTATTATATGTAAATAACCGCTGTTATTTAACTTTCCAATAACATTTTTTGTTTTTCTATGTCTAATATTTCTGTTATCATTTGCTTCATACAAATCAAACACTGAATGAGGTTGAAATTCATCTTGCAAGCCTAAATTTTCGATATTATCATCTGCAATTGCACCATTTGCTCGATATACTCGCTGTCCTTCTAGAATATCGCCGCAAAACAAAGCATAAATAAAATCTTTTCTAAACATTTTGATTCTTTCTGCATTGTCACCCTTTATTGAAATTAACATTCCAGCTGGTGTTGGTACGCCAATAGCTTTTTTGGTTGCTATGTTGATAACAGAACCTAATGCATTTCCAGCATATAAGTTATACTTTGGATGTACATGATACATCTCTTGCTCTTCCGCTGTCAGTGGTAGATATCTCAAGATTTCTGTCATTATACTATAGGGTTTTTTTAATATCTCTAATTAAAAAAATTAAAAAATTTCAATTAAATAAACAATATTACTATTACATATAATGTTGAAATTGTGTGACATTGCCAAAAAGAGCATTATCAAATCCGAAAAAATTGCTTCGGCATTTTCAGGCTATGATAACAGTTACAAACTCGACGATCAGACCATATTAGCTAATTTTAGCTCTACAAATTTATATCATCTTTTACAACCTGTTATATCTCAAGAACTTGCTGCTCATAAAAGTATCAAACTCATAGTCCAATATCATACGATTTTATCAAAGTTACACGCAGTCGAAGATGTACTTGACGTAATTTTTGAAACAAAAAGTTTTGACAGCGAAATCTCGGAGCCCTATTTAACAGCTAAATCGAGGAAGATATTAACTGGAACAAACATTGCCATAGTCGCCGATGAAATACATCAAGAAATAAACAAAAAACTAGAAGAATTTACTTCGTCAGGGTCAGGTTGGAAATTCGAAATGATAAAAGCAGTTTTATTTCACACAGCAAAATATAATGTACTTCGCGGTAATTTGTACGTCGATCTTCCTCAAAAAATTAAAAACAAAAAGTGCTGTATAAATGTCAAAAACAACGACGATAAATGTTTCCAGTGGTCTATTCTTTCCGCAATGTTTCCCAAAGAACAAAATTCCGATCGCGTCAACAAGTATTTTCCGCACAAAGACGAACTCAATTTTGATAGCATCAACTTTCCAGTAGCAGAAAATAATATACCAAAGTTCGAAAAACAAAACGGTATCTCAGTAAATGTTTTCGGACTAGACGAACGAGAAAATGTTTACCCGAGATATATTTCAGAAAATGCTTCGCAAAAGACAATAAATTTATTGTTTTTTCAGGGACATTACTGTTGGATAAAAAACTTTAACGGATTAGTTGGCGGACAGTACAGTAAAAACAAAAACAAAAAATACTTCTGTTACAGATGTCTGCACGGCTTTACTAACAATGAAAGACTGCAAGAGCATCTCAAATACTGCGTTAATGTTCAAAAAATAACTATGCCTAGCGAAAAAAAAAATATTAAAATTTAAAAATTACAATCATAAACTAAATATTCCTTTTGTTGTTTACGCCGATTTCGAGTGTCTACTCGTTCCCGTAGCTGGAGCCGAAAATAATCCGAACAAATCAAGTACTAGAAAAATACAACAGCATATTCCCTGCGGTGTAGCTTATAAAGTAGTTTGTTGAGCCAGCGATAAATTTTCATCTCCAATAAGGTTATATAGAGGTGAAAACCCTGCCGTGTGGTTACGAAAAAACTTAATAGACGAAGTTAATACAATTTCTAACAGATTACTTAGAACAGCTCCAGTCAGAATAACGTCTAAACAACAACTCGACTTTGATGAGGCAGTTAATTGTCACATTTGCGAACAACCTCTGGCGGACTCCAAGGTGCGAGATCACTGTCATTTGACCGGCCAATATCGCGGAGCAGCTCATAACAGTTGCAATTTGAAATTTCATGCTCCAGATTTTATTCCCGTAGTTTTACATAACTTTCGTGGATATGACAGTCACATAATTGTAGAAGCTTTTGGTGATAAAAACATTAAAGCTAAACTAAAATTGAATAACGTGATAAAATGTATTCCAAATAATTTTGAAAAGTATATGTCGGTGACCCTCGGCAAATTGCGCTTTATCGACAGCATGCAATTTATGGCAGCATCATTAGACGAGCTAGTTAAAGGCTGCAGTAATTTCAATAATCTGCGAAGCTGCTTCGGTGAAAACTATGTCGATCTGACAAAAAAGGGTATCTTTCCTTACGAATATCTCGACGATTGGAGCAGATTTAATGAAACTTCTCTACCTGACAAAGATAAATTTTACTCGCAGCTCAAAAATGAAAACATCAGCGACGACGAGTATAAATATGCACAAGATATGTGGAATAAATTTGCCTGTAAAACATTTGGCGATTATCACGATTTATATCTAAAAACTGATGTATTATTGCTAGCAGATGTTTTCGAGAATTTTCGTCAGGTTAGTCATGCAAATTACGGATTAGACCCCTGTTGGTATTATTCTGCTCCGGGACTGTCTTGGGACGCTTTACTAAAAACTAGCAAAATAGAACTAGATCTTTTAACAGATGTCGATATGTTTAACTTTATTGAAAAAGGCATCAGAGGCGGAATTAGCGTCATAACAAAAAAATATGCAGCAGCTAATAATAAATACCTAAAAAATCACGATAAAAATCTTCCGTCAAGTTACATTATTTATCTCGATTGTGTGAATTTGTATGGGTGGGCCATGTCACAGCCAATGCCTTGCGGTGGATTTCATTGGATAACTCCAAACCAATTTCTCAAAGAAACTGAAAAAAATCTTCCGAAAGATATTTCATACTTTATTGAAGTTGATCTAGACTATCCCAGTTCGTTACATGATCTACATAACGATTATCCGTTTTGCGCAGAGTGAGATGACGATTGATTACAGCTTATTATCGCCTGAACAACGAGCAATGACAATGGCAAAATGTTCTATCGTTAACAAGTTAGTTCCAAATTTGTTAGATAAAAGAAATTATGTCATGCATTACAAAAATCTAAAGCAAGCAGTAGATGCTGGACTAATTCTGAGAAAAGTCCATCGCGTGTTAAAGTTTAATCAATCGCGGTGGATGGCAGATTATATTGACTTAAATACGAAACGTCGTGCCGTAGCTAAAACCGAATTTGAGAAAAACTTTTTCAAGTTAATGAACAACTCAGTATTTGGTAAGACTATGGAAAATATACGCCGGAGAGTTTCGATTGAGATCGTTAATGATATCAATCGCAGAAATATATTAGTTAGCGACGATGGTTTTGTTAGTATGAAAATATTTAATGAAAATCTTGCCGCAATACAACGACGAAAGACAAATTTAAAGTTAAATAAGCCAATTTATGTTGGTGCAGCTGTACTTGATATATCAAAGTGGCTGATGTACGATTTTCATTATAATTTTACCAAAAAAATGTGGCCAGATTCAGAGTTGCTATTTACTGATACTGATTCTCTAGTATATGATATAAAATGTGATAATGTCTATCAAGATATTTACGATAATAAAGATTTGTTCGATTTATCAGATTATCCAACTTGTAGTGAATTTCATGATAATTCTAACAAGAAAGTTATTGGAAAAATGAAAGACGAGTTTATGTTTGTACCTGTGAGAGAGTTTGTTGGACTAAGAAGCAAAATGTATGCTGTCATATTAGATGACAATAAACTGACAAAGAAAGCTAAAGGTATCCCTCGCGGATATGTGAAAAAGATGATGCATTTTGAGGGTTTCAAAGCTGCTCTTAACAATAGCGTCAGTTTTATTAAAACCAATGTAATTAGGACCAACTATCATAAACTTGAAACAAATACAATTATAAAACGTGGACTAAGTAATTTCGATGATAAAAGGTATTACAAAGACGGACTTAATACTCTATCGCTTGGACATTATTTAAGTAATATTGTCTAAACATCAGAAATAATGTTTGAAAATTTAACATTAGCCGATGGAGTTAATAGCAAAATAAAAAAAAAAAATAATAGTAAATAGCCAACAATTATCATTTGAATTTAATGATGAAATTTCAGGTATTTGTTTTAGTAAATTTGATAGAATAAAACTTTCTCTTATTAGAACAGACGATAGAAAGTATTTTCCGTATCTCGAAAATCTGAGAGATGCGCTTGCACAAAAATATGAAAATTTACACGATCCAATAAGCCAAGGTCAGTATACAAAAATCATCATAGACTTGGACAGGTCAAAAGTTTTTGCAAAAGGTAGCAAATATCTTCTAAACAAATTAGCAGTGAAAGAGCTATTCGAAAGTCGCCGTAAGGTATCTGGCAGAATTAAGTTTCTGTTATATAATTACGAAAATATTTTATACTTAATAGCGAATGTGGACATACTTTTCATAGGATTAGAAATATAACTATATCTATGTTTTAATTCTGTTCCAGCTAAGTTTTGTAGTAATCAAACATAGCATATATATGTGTGATTTAGATTTTAACGTTGCTTTTACACTGTATTTTTTGGCTATGGCAATCAGATGATTAAGCGAGACAACTCTGTCAAGCATAGCTAGTGACAAACAGTTGGTCGTGTTTGTTGTGCTAAGTTAATGTTATGCATAACATACAGACCTAAGTTCTATCACAATTGCAGTTGAAAACATAACTATATATTATTCTAACTCAAAACAAGACATGTACTTAACTTCAAGTTATTTTTAGACAGCATTATATAGCATGCGGATCTATAAACTTATCGATTATCTTAGTGTCTCTTAGCAACATTCACTTACCTTTGTCGTCAACGAAATACTGTAGTAGTCACAAAGGAAAATTCTAACTGTCTTTATAGTGTCCAAACGGAATTTCTATACTGTCATATGAGCATACAAAATTTCCATAATAACTAAATCAAGGTTAAAGACGGGGAATTTCCTAAAATGACGTCAAAATCAGGTTAAATATAGGGGATTTCCAATGGATTTTTTAGAATATAACGCCCACTCCAAATCAAGGTCAAAGATAAGGAATTTCCAATGGTTTTTTCTTAAAACGCCTACTGAAATAGATTTCCCCAAAATAACGATATATAAAACATAGAATTTTATTCGTTGTCATTTCTGTTATAGAATTATGTGGACAGAGGTAAGTGAAAATATTTTTGACAAAATGTTACTATAGAAAGTTTTGGAGGGGTAGGGAATTCTGGATAGTGGAACCTTGTTTACATATAGCTTTAGAAATATCATTATCAAATAATATATCAACCATATTATCGATAAATGTCATCACATCATCTGCTCAACCCGCTATTCTCATATCATTTTCAGTCGCGAATAACCATACTGACCCATATTTCGGCGATATATGATAGCCTAACATTTTTAATGCAATCGCTTATTATTTTAGGTTTTATTCCAGTATAACCTGACGCTGATTTGTTTGAATTAAATCTTTTACAAAATCTATTTGTTAGATCAAATCCAACATGTCTTATTGGATTATAATAAGACATTATATATATTTCATTCGTTTAATATAACATTTTGACTAGTAGTAACGAGGAATGATGTATCCTAGCTCAGAGACACCTCGGCCCCAAAGCGTTTTACGTTAACATTTTTTGTCAGAAAATGTGTTAACATTTTAAGCTAACAAAGGCTGCTGACAAAAATGTTAACATACAACCGTTTTGGGGGGCCCGGGGGTCTCTGAGAGAGGATCATCAATTCTTCATTACTACTCAATATTCGAGGAAGAACAACCTAATTATTTGTGGACTAAAAGTTAAGGATGTGAGGGAATCAGTTGCGTAGGCTTGATT
>JAECUM010093124.1:0-52360 GCA_016617855.1 Megalonaias nervosa
CTCCTAACGAACTGCAGAGACCCATATCTGCAAGTGTATTATGAAATTGCAGATCTGGACCTTGCAATTTGCAGCTGAACTTGACTAATAAGTGGTATGTATGATACACACCTATATTAATAAAGTTCATAAATAATGCATTTCATCTCCATGACAACACATTATGATACTTAATGATTAGTTACAATGAGTTTAAAACACTTCCAAGGGATATACAAGGGTTTTTACAATGTTCTAAATATGTGTGTACTGTAAAACAAAGTTCTCGACCAGTGAATAGTATCAAATTGCATCCTTGCTCCCCACACCATTTTGTAATCACTTTTTGTTATGTTGTTCATACAATGGAAAACTGCACTTCCAACTTCATAACTGCTTTCAAATCAACTGCCCACCATCAAATCTTCAATGAAGAAATTCAGCAAAAAAAATTGCCTGGAGATTTATCAAGGTTGTATGGTAGATGTGGAAAAGTCTGCATGCTGTGCTCCTTCAGCATGCCCTTTGTGATGGCAGATATATGCACCAGTGTATTGTCATGGGGTAGATGGATACCTCAGGCACCTGTATGGGTAGTTTGGCAGTGTTCCACAACTTTGTATACATTCGACGCATTAAAACGACCTTTGGTACATGCAGAGACTGGTATCTGACAATGCTGCCTTTTGCATATATTAGTCATATACCCATGTTACCTCAGATGCATATATCTCCAGGTGTTTAGCATGCTGCATGTACAGCTGCTGATCATTTTATAGAACGTTATTTTGTCTATCAATCTGCTCTGAATTTAATGTATTGTCAAAAAACTGTATTCCAATGTGACCGTCTCAAATTAAGAAGTTTTATAAAAATATGGTCAGTATTTTAAAGCTGCACACAAGCAGCTTGTTTCAAGCTCATGGAAGGTAAATCTAAAATAACAGCAAGTGGAGTCAATTTTACATGCAAACAGGCAGCAAATTGATTATACCAACAGAATGAATTACAGAACATTTCTGATAACTTTTTCAGCATTGCTCTAGAGTTGTAACTGAAATTGATAGTAGAGTTGTCTCAAGTTTCACATGTGCAATCATTATTTCAGACCTACCTATAGCTCAGAATAAAACAACCTTTCTGCTGAAGATTGGATTAAACCATCTTGTGTTTCCAATATCAGCATAAACACATTGCAGATTTATCTTAGTCAAGAAATAGGCATATTTTATTTATTCAATTACACACCACTATACCACCAACACCCTTCTAAAAATGTGTGTGTGTGTGTGTGCAAATAGAGATATGATTTTCTGCACCCATTCTTCAGAATTACAAAATTCAAGGTCTGAATGCATCAACAGATGCTCAGGATCAAACTGTCCCCATTTCATCTAACTGTTATACTCCCCTTTTATATTTATTGTCAGCAATGTTTGATTTGTGGAATAGCCAATGCCTGGACAGGTAAGCAGTGAAGAAGCCAGTGTGATTAATAAATAATTAATTCATCTCTGATACAATGACTTAAAGGAACTTGTGTTCCATGGAAAGTGTATGTAAGCACCTGCAACTCATTTGGATAACAAAAATTGATGACGTACACCACTCCCTTGACAACTCGCGAACCCGCTTATAATGCAGGGTCAGGCATGGATCCCATTTTTAAAACCAGAAAATAACCCCAAAAATTGATCCCTATTTCTTGAACTTGAAAAAAAATCGCAATCAAAATTGGTAACTGAAACTCGGATATATTGCTCATTTTATGGTCGAAAACGGTAGATATGACATGGAAATTTTAATCAGCATTTTGAAATGATCAACTTTTAATAAGAAGTCATATAACTGGTTACATTTTCTTTCCAAACAGCATTCTTAGTACACCGTAATATAAAGATATTCAAGGAAATTTTGATCAATGAAAATGTCACTTACGCCTAGAGTAGGTAGTACATTAAAATTTAAATGCCAATTAAATAATTTTTATTAAGTGAAATTGGTGTTTTACGTCTAGTGTAGGTAGTACATTAATATTTAAATGCCAATTAAATAATTTTTATTAAGTGAAATTTGCGTTTTAATTCTATCTTTTAGTTCCTCTTAAGTGTAATCATGATAATGCAATGTGTATTTAAACGTAAAATGTGTCAATCTACTGTAACAGCTATGTCCGCAAGCGTTTCTCTCAGAACCTAATTAAGTGCCAACTGTGTTTTGATAACTAATTTGCAGAAGTGTTTGTTTTATTGTTGTACTGAATTAAAAGCTGGCCTCCTTTGCATTATCACGTTAATTATGTCTTTTGAATCAAATAAAGGAGGTGGAATTAAAAAAAATTTAAAAGGCACGCAAAGCCTACACACTTAAAATCTAGCGGCCCCGGTCATATGTTGGGTGAACTCACTTCAGTTGATCAATCGAACACTGTTATAAATGTTATTGTGTATGCAACATAAACTACCTTAAATTAACTGACTCATTCATAATTATGATCAAAGACAGCAATGCAACCAAGCAAAATGAATACTTTGTAAAATAAAGAGATTGGTTTCACAGGTACAGACCATTGTGGGCAAGCGATTCTCAGAGAATTCCTGAACTGGCACATAGAAATATCCTCAAGATGATAAGAAGCTTCACTATTACTTTAATGAAATCATGACATCAATATTGTACTAACATACAATACAAAAATTAAGTTTCGAGGCAGGAGATTATCTCACGAAATAAATATCGCTAGTTTTTTGAAAAAAGGTAATCTTATTTGGTGGTGTATCAACAGATAGTCTAGTTCCTGGCTTTGTGGTCTCCCAACTTGATAGTATACTACTAATAAAACCACTCCTGGAACCAGATTAATCAACAAAACAAAAAGCAGTGACATTATACACAGATGTTTTCGCTCACACGTGATGGTTGTTGAAAAAAAGTTGGAACGAGCGTTCACATGTTGGACATTTTGAAAATAAATGTTATTTATACAGAATAACGAACAACTTCATTAGAAAAAGCATGTTACTAACAATTATTATCGACGTGATTGTTAAACGAGGGTTTAGTCATTAAACAGTCCAGTTCCCTACTGCCCACCCCCCGGCGGTTGTCTCAATGTCTATAGTCTGACTGTACATCCCAGTTTATTTGTACCCCCCCAACCAATTTGAATAACGAAAACGTTTAATGTGATAAAAAGTGCACAGAACTAAGTCAATTAGTTCATTGATTTATAATTTCTAACCTGACCGAGACCAGAAAGGTACTAATACTGGCATCCCCTGCACTTTTCACGCTTAACGAACTTTCCATACTAACACGGCACCATATTGTGTACACTATGGGCTAGTTTATTTCCATCCACCAATATAATGACGTAGTTCATCCTATTCTGTAACTGCCTGATAATTCCATAAATTGCCATAAAGTTGAGTTTGGAATTATATCCCTTTGCACACATGAACATAAAAATTAAACCGCTAGTTAAATCCGCGTGAAAGGCAAATTTATTTTTGTCATTCTTTTCCTTTGCTTGATTCAACGTTGTAAATATCAGAAGCAGATGACATACGTACATCTGTAGTCCTGCGCACACCCCTTTGCCGAAAATGGACTTGTCCAGGAACTGGAAATGGATCTCGAGCATGTCCATTATATTGACAATTTCCGTTAAGCATGAAACGTGCAGACAATGACGGTGTTAGGGCCAGTCTACTCACAGGTTAGAAATTATAAATCAATGAATGAATTGACTAAGTTCCTTGCACTTTTTATAACATTAAAGGTTTCCATAATTGAAATCGGTAGGGGGGGTACAAACAAACAGGTTGGTATAGTCAGACTATAAGCAGATTTTTTTCAATTTTTCGAGGTCCCTCGGTAACTCGCACCCTCGCTTATAGTGCGGTCTATGTTTGTGGACCTCGCTGTGTGCGAGTTATCAAGGGAGAGGTCTATATATAAATCATGAAAGAAATAGAGTTTTCTCAGATCTGATCTGGACAACTTAAGTTATTAACAAGCAATAATAATAATAATAATAATAACAATGATAATAATAATGCAGTACATGTTATTTAGTCTTGAGCACAGTATGAATAGACACTATTAAATGAGTACCAAAAAGTACTTTAACTCCAAAAATTGTTTTGCTGATTTCATTTTCGGGAAACCGACTTGCAAAGAAAATGAAATTAATGTCAATATAAGGCAAACAAAGGACAAACATGAGTAACAGCGAAGACTGCAACTTAACTCAAAATACTTATTTAATGTTGACTGTTTCAACTACAGTGAGAAAAGCAGTTCTCATGGTCGGAAAAAAGTCATTTTAAACGGTAGATTAAAAGCAATTTGTGAGTGGCATGAGGCTGCTGGAAAGTAAAATCCTTTAACTCAGAATGGAAATATCAAACTTAGAGCAATCAGCCCTTAGCTGTTACAAATTTAACCTGGATCATTTCATTGTTGTAAAGAATTGCCATGCTAGGTAAAAAAAGTCAGACAATTCTATATACTTTTCAGAAAACTCTTAAAATTAGCATGAAAAAATGATGGCAAAACGTACATTTCCATACAGTGAAACAGTTGATACATTAATCAGAATATTGGAGAAGCTTCCAGTACTCCGATAACCAGAATGCCATACACATGTATGTCAAGTCAAAGAATGGGAAAAAATTAAACTAACTCACTTGAAAAACTAGTTTGCTGATGGTAGGGTGCAGTATGATATAAAGATTTTTGGACAATTACTGAAAAATATCTTCTCTCTAATGTGATCCTATGATCCTATGAGACAAATAATGCACAGATATATACTAAAATAAAGATGTGCTTCTGCCTTTTCCTTTCAATCCTTTTGAAAGTGAGGGACTCATTAGTTTATGCCAGGGACTCTAAGAAATAGGCTGGGGACTCCTAAGTCCTACGTGTACAAAATCCAGAATTCCTCATCATGAAACTCTGCATAAAGCCCTATCTCAGCATATAAAACTAAGATGAGTATGTTGTTATTGTTATTTTCCTCACCAACTGATGCTGGATGATTTGATTTTTCCACACTGTGGTCATACAATGGCCCATAGCACCACATTCTTTGGCATGTCGTACATGGCTGCACCAGTAGGAAGGACCCCATGTACATTTCTCTGATCCCAAAAGGGGACTGCCTAAAGCTGAAAATGAGAAATAAAACAAAATCTATCAATTATTTTTTTTTACAAATGTTAAAGATGATAGAGTTAAATAGTACCATCAAGTGCAAAATATTTCATTTTCTTGAGAGAATTTTGCAATATCTACAGTTTTGCCATATCTAATGATACTGCATCTTAGAAGTTCATTTTCTGTTTCTGACTGCTCTAAAGCATATTTCAGGAGTGTTCAATCAAAGGTGTCTGTAAACTGATTGGAATCAGCATAGTGTTCTTTGAGCATAATTTAGGATCATTCAATTAAGCATGCCCTAGTTGTTGCAATAACAAAGTTCATGTCAACTTGTTATTATCTTAAGAGAAAACTTATGATCGGCAGTTCATCAATTGAGTGATGTCACTTTGGATAGGGATAGCAAGTTGGCTGATGGAGTTGGCCATGTTTTGGACAAATTACATTGTAAGACTGTGACTGAATTCAAAACTTACCAGGTGGAAAATCAAGATTTTCATGGAAAAGAAATACTGAAACATTTCTCAAGATTTCTGAAGGCTGATACACTCTTCAAAGAAATCCTAGGGAGATACCATAGTGCTTTTCAGCATTTCAGAGCAGAAGCCATCATAGGGATCACCGACATGTACATATCCCACATAAATAAATTATCCCAAAACTTTGACAAAAGGAAGAAAATTATACTAAGAGGTGTATGTATGTATGTATGTATATATGTGCCCACATGTACTTATGTCTGTATGAAATTAATACATATTTATGTCTGTATATATTCTCTTCTATTGATGCATACCATTGTAAACAATATTTGATAATGTCCAGACTATAAATGATCTAGTTAGAAGTTATGTAAGTACTAACATGTAATTGTGCATGTATGTTATGTACATATGCTTGTATATATGAGTGTCTGCTATTCAATAATACCATTGTAGATATTTTAAATATTGCTGAAAATTCTACTATTACAGTAAAACATGTTATGAGAGACCGCCCTTCTGTCAACAAAAAGCGGTCTCTCAAGACAGGTGGTCTCTCATAGCAGGTTTGTACAAAAAAACCAGTTTCCAAGGTCCAGTTTCAGAACAATTTCAAGAAAAATAACCACAATCACTGTACATATATTCTATTCTTTATTAATATTTCTTGCTAAAATATTGTATGCATTCATCTAAAAACAAAATTATATAGCAATAAAAATATACTTCTGTCATTAAACATGAAATCACATTTACCTCTGAAGATCACATATTTTAGCATATGAAATTGTTTCTGAATTACTTCTTTTCTTTATAACAACCTAAATTTGTTTTACCGATGTTTAAACCGCTTTTTTGCGAGTGGTCTGCTCTTTTTCACTTCTTTCAGTTACAATAATTATTTTCTCCAGCCTTAAAATTTGTCTATTTTTAGTTGGAGGGTCGTCCATTGTCATTAAGGTTCTAGGTGTTAAAATTATTAGTGCTGAGTTGTAACATCGAACGTAAAGACGGTTTTGACTGGGCTGTGGGAAAATATGAAAAATCTATACATGTGTATTGCATATCTATCAATTAATGAAATAAAAAGAAACAATTATCTCATCCAGAAACAGAACCATTTACTCAGAGACAAAAGTCAACAGCTTCATTCAAAGATGACATACTAGGATTAACTCTATAAGCTAAGTGTGTAACCCGGTCACACCAACTTGAATAGACGACAGCTTTGTGATTGGGCTGTACTCACTTAACAATGGGGGGGGGGGGACAACAAACATCACAAGTCTTGAACACTATCAATCGAATTCCACAAATGATTCTCTCTTGCTGGTTTAATAGACAATGACCTTATTCACCCCCGGCAATAAGGATTAACTTTAAAGACAAACAATATACAGTGGGACCCCGCTATAGCACGCTCCGTTATAACACGAATTCGGATATAACACGGTCGTGGCATGGCTCCCGAAATTTCATTTACCTTATTACCTTGTAAAAAAAAAAAAAAATTCTTATAAGTATGAAAAATAAAATTTGTACAAAGTTTTATCATTTTGGAAAAAAGATTGCATATAAATTCGAATATAAGATGATTGTGGCGTGGTTCCTGAAATATCATATACATGTATTATTCTCGTACATGGAAAACATTTCTTCTTTGGGGAGGTAATCGCGTATGGATTCAAATATAAAACAATCGTGGCGTGGCTCCTAAAATTTTTTAATTTAGCCAATTTCTTACAGTTTTGTGCCAAAATAAACATCAGAATTACGAGTTTCTGAAACCAATGGCTGGGCCTTTTGAGAACATTGATCTTTGTTTATTGTTGAAAAATGACAGCTCATAAGTGTTAATCTTATTATTACTGATCCATGAGCAATGAAGCCATCAAGTCTACTTTGTGTTTGTCTTCAATGCATTCCGTATACAGTCGTTGCTCAAACAATATCCGACATATGTTCTCTAAACTGACTATACAACTAAGCAACAAACAATGCGGCGGTTGATAAAAGATTCTCACCTGAATTTATAGAGCAATTAATTTAAGTACATTGCTCATCATCAAGTCAATTGCCGAACTAAACTTGTTCAAATTATGGGGCAACGATTCATAAAACATCAAAGAAACAAAAGCTGCCAACATGTGCGCGTGGCTTGGTGGTGTTGTTTTATGCAATCCGTTGACCAGTGAATAATGCTGTCCACTTCCTAATATCAGTTTTTAAAGTGAATTATAGAAGAGAACTTGTGAAAAAGATTGCTTGTGATGAAACCTCCGTCCAGGCGACACTACAAAGTTTAAATCTGAAAGAAGTAATGTACCTTGGCGGCAAATACTGGGATGCCATTACGCCCAGATGCATTGAGAAATGCTGGGAAAAAGGGCAGCATTTACTATCACTCAGGATACCAGCGGTGATGATGATGATAGTTTATTTGATGGATTTTCTGAGAATGATGTGTTCGAGGCTGAGAGGGCATTTGGGAAGCTGATGCAGTCACTTGACGTGTTAATGAATGGAGACACAAGATATTGACTATGTTTGAATTCTTCAGTTAAGAAATATGATTGACTTTGCGAAGAGCAAACATGACCGTAGCAGAAAGCAGCTGAAAATTACTGAGTTTTTCAAACAAAAATAAAGTATTACAATTCACGGATGAGAAAATTTAGCAGAATGAAATTTATACAGACACGGTTTTTTAACCTTAGGATGTACTGTTCCATCATTCGATACGTAATATTTCCTATTTATTTTTCCATTAAATTCAGTCACATAATGATCTGTGACAAAATTATTGAATATTTTAAATCTGTGTGCGGATATTTTCGATGGAAATACTTGTATTGTGGATTCAATGTATGTGATTCGATTCACGGGTGAGTACACGGTGCTGATGCTCTATTCATGCTATAGATTAGATATGTATATATAAACTATACACATGTATGTACCAATGCGTGGTTCTCTGAATAAAGAAATATATTATATATGCAATCTCTGTTATCACTGCAGGTGTTTTCTCATTTAATATACATTGATTTAAAATGGTAATTATGCCAATGAAGCACATGTTTCTGCACCCGTTTTCATTACCACCCCAACCCACCCCGCTAACCCTGCAAATTTGTTGGTACTGTACATGGTTGCTTATAACACGGTTCGGTTCATAACATGATCGGGTTCTATGGCTCCCAACTACCGTGTTATAATGGGGTCCCACTGTACGCGACCACTAAGTCAACTTTGGCATCACAATGGCAATTCGTGACATGTACATTAGTCTGGTTTACAGACTGTAGCATCCATCACCGGTCGCAACAATCCTTTTTTCTTTTTAATGTTCCTTTTATGCTTGTTTTTGATCAGAACAATCATTACTAATCAAGCGGTCGTTGTAACAATTGATTACATATAGGTCAGTGGTGTCCGTCTGTTCTCGCGATACGGTCGTTCACATGGATGTTGGGTCCTGCAATTAAGGCCGGGAAGCAGGCTAAGTGCTGGAATAATTAGTCTCGTGCCCTGCTTTGTATGCTCCCTGCGTTGCTCACCCCTATACAAATAATGGAGAACAACACAGGGAGCATACGAAGCAGGGAACCAGACTAAGAAATAATCTACATATACTTTAGTCTGGTTTATGAGAGAAACTATAAAACACTATAAGCATAGCTAAAATATTCAGACATCGGTAGCCAGCCTATTTTTTAAAAATTTTTTTGTTTTTATTTAGAACGGTATGAGCGGTCGTTCTTACAGGAATTAAATAAAGATCAGTGGAGTTTATCCTCATTTTTGCGATGCGGTCGTTCATAACTGTGTCGAAATGCATATTTTGCCAAGACATCGTGGTCGCTGGTTGCGTTCAGCAGGTGGTCGTTCATAACAAGCGTTTATATAATAAAATCGATCCGTGCATTACGATTGTGGTCAGAAATGACAGGTGGTCGCTCATAGCAGAGGTCACTCATGACAGTTTTTACTGTAATAACAATAATACAAATTATGATTAATTCTTCTTCTTCTTCTGATTATTATCATTATTCTGCATATTTTGACAGTTCATTACAGGTTTGATTTTTTAAAAAATGTATTTATCATTCTCTCTATCTCAAATTTCCATCATGATGACTGTCTTTATCTCTGTATCTCTCTCTCTCTCTCTCAAAATTCTGCTGTGATGGCCCGACCTAACCAAAGCTCCATCCCAACCATCAGTCAGTTCCTAGTGATACAGTCCTCATTAGAAGGTTTCCAGGCATTGTTCTTGCCTTGGGGTGATACTACTTTCAACACATGCATCAGCAATTTTAAAAAAACAACAAAACATCAATAAGTGTTCTATTCTGACAGGGATTAATACTAAAACTGTGAGCGTTCTGAAGGATTTAATACCATTGGTCAAAAGAAGTGGGATTTTATTTATATCTGCATACCAAGGTCAGTCTAAATAAATTTATTAATTACTAGCAAGCATCCAATAGTCAGAAATGATCGGAAAACTTCAGTATGAAATATGGCCCAGTCCAGTTGGTCTCCACTACTAGTAATGTCAGATAAAAAAAAGTGGAGGTCTACTTATGGTCTGAACAAGAGCGAACAGGTGATATTTCGTGGGCTTGGTTGCAACCACCACCCTAGACTAACAAGTAGGTCTCCGCTTTTTTTTTTCTGACAGCGGATCCACCGTCATAAAAAAAAGCAGAGACCTACTTGTTGCTCTACCTCCACCCCACCCGTCTGAGTCGTACATGGAAGTATCTGTCGATAAACAAAAATCCAAACAACAACAATCCACCTCTATGTATGTATGTTATTCCAGGAAATAATTAAACAAGGCCGGGGGGATGGGGGAGAGCTTCAGGAAGGAGTCCTCAATGGTTATGAAGCCCAATAGGAACAAAACTCGGTTACAAATCATTTAAATTACAGACGTAAGTTCCACACACAAAAAAAATAAGCTCCATAAATGTTCTCCATTTTCTTTACCTACACTGCAATTGTACTGATTTTCACAATGATAATCGGATTTGACCGTTTAATTCGCTGCCCATGGGGTTTGTAACAATGAGTGTGGGAATCGTGATTTGACTTCTGACGTCAAAAATTCCTATCACTGATACAGTAGTATCAATAGCATATACATATTCCCCTCTCGAATCAACATTCTCCGAACCTGTCACTTAGCAAAACTACTTGCAACATTGCTTTATTTTATATTTTTGTTCAACTTACCACACGATAGTACAGCTGCTAAAAGAAACAGTCTCATTCTGCTTGAAACTCTTCCGTCCTTGTGTGAATCTTTTTTGCTGTGACTCAATACAGAAAATAAGAATCATGTGAATCAACTCACGTGACAGGTGATTTAGAACATAGCATTCATTGCTAGTCTGGTTCCCCGACCGTTCTCCACCCCCTTACTCTACGTTGTAACAAGGAAGAGTAACATAGTGAACAGAAGTCAGAGAACCAGAACAAGTTATTGCGAACGGCACAACGTTATTTCGTCTCATCGACTGTTTTGGCTAGAAGCATTTTGTTAGGATAGGGGTTTTAACATCCAATGACAGAATTTTTAAGGGGGAAATGTTTAAATTATTGAATAAGCATAAATTATATGATATTTACAGGAATTTAAACATACTCCGAACGGAATATACATATGAGTATAAAAATGGGCAGGCCAGTAGACTAGATTCTATGGAACAAACTTCAGTGAGAAACGCTACAAGGGATCTAACATCACAAAGGTGAACATTTCTGATCATAGGTTAATAGAACTAGAGGTAAAAATATTTCGGAAAAACAAATGGGGAAGAGGAAATTGGAAAATAAATAATAAGGTTCTGGAAGACAAAGAATTTGGAGAGGAAATTAAAGGGAAAATAAAAAATTTCATAGATAAAGAGGATACAGACATAATAAAAGAATGGGACAACCTAAAAGAGGATTTTAAAAATACGGCTTTGGTGTATACAAAAAGGATAAGGAAAATATCCAAAAAAGATGAAATGGAAATAAAACTACAGCTAAAGAGGGAAAAGTCTAGAGAACAAGAAAAAGAACTAAAAAGGAAATCAAGCCAAATAGAAAGAACAAAAGGGAAAGAAATAAGAGCAGGGAAGTTTCAAGGAATTTATAGGAAAGCAAAAGGATTATATAGAAGGGAGGAACTAAGGAAAGGTGGGGAAAAGTGTATGGAAAAAATAAAAGATAAAGGACAACAAATACTAACGGGGAAAAAGAAAATATTGAATAGAATAAAAGAATATTACACAGAATTATACACGACTCAAAATATAGAACCAGAGATAATAAATAAGTACTTAAAAGAAATTAAATGTGAGAGAATATCATCAGTACATAAGAACTTATGTGATGAATTCATATCCATAAACGAAATAACAAATACAATAAAACAACTTGCGAAAGGGAAAGCACCAGGGAGAGATGGACTCACTG
Organism: Megalonaias nervosa; assembly: GCA_016617855.1. Taxonomy (NCBI): domain Eukaryota; kingdom Metazoa; phylum Mollusca; class Bivalvia; order Unionida; family Unionidae; genus Megalonaias; species Megalonaias nervosa. Next base: position 12,102 of record JAECUM010093124.1, read on the forward strand.
CGGAATTCTATAAAAAAAATTCCAAAGTGAGTTAGCGCCGATCCTAGAATTCTTATATAACAATATAGTACTAGAAAGTAATACTATGACTAAGTCAATGAGGGAGGGACTAATTTCTTTAATATATAAAGGGAAGGGAGAGAGAAAGGATTTAAAAAACTGGAGGCCCATCTCTCTCCTAAACAACGATTATAAAATACTGAGTAAAATCTTATCAAACAGAGTTAAAAATTGTATGGGTACAATTATAAACACTAACCAGACTTGTGGGGCAAAGGGAAGAGATATTCAAAATAATATACTTAATATTAGAACGATAATTGATTATATAAAAGAAACTGGAAAAATGGGCGCCATGGTGCTAATTGACCAAGAAAAAGCTTTTGATAGAATTGAACATAATTACATACAAACCGTTTTAAAAATATTTGGTTTCGGAGAAATCTTCCGAAAGTGGACCGAAATCGTGTACAACAAAATTACTGCAAGAGTACAGGTAAATGGGGCAATAACAGATAGTTTTGACATACAAAGATCAGTGAGGCAAGGGTGCCCACTATCAATGCTATTATACGTAATAGCGATAGAAATACTAAGTATAAAGATGAGAAGCAACAACCAAATTGAGGGAATAAAAATAGCCAATTTAAAAGAAGAAATAAAAATGCTCCAACATGCTGATGACTGCACAAACATTATTAAAGACCCAAACTCCTTTAAACACCTAGAAAAGAAGTATGAGAAATTTGGAAAAGCATCAGGGTCAAAAATTAACCATGATAAAACGGAAATACTTAAAATAGGAAACTGGAGGGGTAACCACCCTGGATTACCTCCCCATTATATAAAGAACAGAGTGAAAGCTCTGGGAATCCACTTTGGCTATAACGAAGAAGAGGAAAACTACAAACAAATACTTGAAAAAATACAAAAAATGTACAGAAATCTGGGCGCTAATGCCACTAAGCATAATGGAGCGAGTCCAAGTGGCAAAAACTTACTTTTACTCCAACATGAACTATACACTAAAATCAAATGACATGGATAATAAAAAAACTAGGCAAACTAGACAAAGAAATAATAAATTACATATGGGGATATAAAACCCATTATATTCAAAAAGATACCTTGTATAGGTCTAAAAGGAGAGGGGGATTAACTCTGCCAAATCCGATCCTAGTTAAATACACAAATATTCTTAACCGTTTTAAGGCTATAAAAACAATACCCAGTATGCCATGGGAATCGTTGTATATTTACTGGTTTGGTTTCGCTGTAAGAAATAGGCAAGATATTTATAAAAATAATGCATTAAGTAAATTAATAGAAGTGCCTAGAAAGTTCAGATATATAAAAAATTTGTTGCTACAATATAGGGATAACAAGGAGTTGTGGCAAATAAATACAAAACGTACTTATGAATGGATTAGAGAAACAAGTACAAAAAATACAAGAAATAAGGTAGAACAGGAAATATGGGGAGTGAGCTGGGAAAATATATGGGGACAGTGGGAAAAAATCAATTCATTAAAAATACAGAGCATTATGTTCAAATATTTACACAATACATGGCTTACTGGAGAGGTAGCCATACGAAGACACATGATAAGACAAATGCCGAAATGCCCCATGTGTAAAAAAGCTTCTTATACCAAAGCTCATGAAATAACAGAATGTGAAACATCATTAACACAAAGGAATATTTTAATTGCACAAATAACCAAAACTGAAACATACCGGAAAAATATGCTGCTATATCTAGATGGGAAATTTAGTAAAGAGATATATATGAAGTTGATAGATTACATAATATCCATAATGAAAACATGTGGGCAAGTTATAATGATTAAAAAATGACACATGGTGTATAAAATCATTTGTATATTGTGTAAAACAATCCCTAACAATATGCTAACAGTCACCCAATAATTTAATAAATAACATCTAATTACTCTTTTTTCTATTTATGGGACAGGGAACCTACACATGGAAGAAGTATGAGACGTAGACGTCGTGGGGCTAAGCCACATGGCGCCACGCGAAGTGGACAGGCCTGCGAAAGAGCCTCAGAAAAATCCATGTGTAGCACATGGACAAACAGTACACACATAAGGGAAATAGGACAATGTAGCTAACAATAATAATAATAATAATAATAATGAGGACTTTGTATAGCGCCTAATCTTTAGAAGCTCTAAGCGCTTTACAACATTTGACAACACTTAAAAAACATATATAATGATATGATTACAAAATTAAAAACAAACACCACGAAAGTAGAAACAGAAATATGCTGTAAATATTTAAGGCAAGGATACATTATTAGGTCTTTAAGTCTGTTCTTGCAGTTGAAATAGGTGAGTTTTAAGAGCGCTCTTGAATGAGATCCCTGTGTCTTTGTGTCCAAGTGCAGTGGGCAATTCGTTCCACGTTGCTGGGCCCTGGTATGCAAAAGAGCGTTGTCCATATGATTTCATCTTCATAGTGGGAATGATGAGAATACGAGTGTCAGAAGAGGAGCGTAAGCATCTTGCAGGTGTGTACACATGGGTGAGGTCAGATAGGTATGTTGGACTGGAGCCCGTCAGTGAAACGTAGCACAGAGAACAAATTTTGTGTTTAATTCTGGATCGTATGGATAGCCAGTGTAGGGTACAGAGCAGGGGAGAGGCGTGCTCTGATCGTGGTACTCTAAGGATGATTCGAGCAGCTGTATTTTGAACTTTTTGAAGTTTCTGAAGTAGATATTGAGACGAACCAGACAGAATTGAGTTACAATAGTCCAGTCTTGAAAGTACTAAGGAACACACAAGTGTTTTAGTGGCATCAACTGAAAGATACTTGCGAATGGAGCTGATTCGTCTCAGCTCAAGATATGCAGCCTTGCATATGTTCATGACATGTTGGTGCAATGAGAGTACTGTCGAGAGTAACACCTAGGTTTCGTACTGACTGTGTGAATTTAATGTTGGTGTTGCTGATATTTATTGTCTGAGGTAAAGGATGTGAATGAGAAAGTCTTTGTGTTGTAATCAGGATGGCTTCAGTTTTATCATCATTCATCTGCAGCTTGTTACATGTCATCCATGATTTCACATCGGAAATGCACCTCTCTACGCCTTGGATGGTAGCTTCAACTTCAGCTGGATGGCTAGATTTGTATATTTGGGTGTCATCAGCATACAATTGGTGAGACACTGGATGATGATCTATGACACTTGAGAGTGGCTGAGTGTATAGAATGAAGAGAACAGGTCCAAGAACAGACCCCTGTGGAACACCACAGCATAGTTCAACTGGGCTGGAGTGTTTTCCATTTGCGGACACAATTTGTGTCCTGTTGACCAAGTAGGACTTGAACCATAGTAAGGCCGTATCATGAATGCCAAATACATGCTGGAGACGGTGAAGTAATATATCATGGTCTATAGTGTCAAATGCTGCAGACAAGTCAAGGAGAGTGAGGACTGTAATCTTTCCGCCATCCAAAGCAGAGAGAAGGTCATTGACTACTTTCAGAAGAGTAGTTTCAGTACTGTGGCAAGGGCGATATGCAGACTGTACATTGCTAAAAAGACTGTTTGAATTCAGATGAGATACAAGTTGGGATAGAACAACTTTTTCTAAGATTTTTGACATGAATGGCAGATTAGAAACTGGGCGGTAGTTCTTTAAATCATTATGGTCGAGTGTTGGTTTCTTCAGCAGAGGCTTTACAATGGCAGTTTTGTAAAATGATGGGAATTCGCCAGTTGAGAGAGAGGTATTAATAACATCAGTTAGTGAAGGCAGTATTGGATCCAAGCACTCTAGCAGCAGTGACGTCGGGATCGGATCCAGTTCACATGACTTTGGTGCACTCTTCATCACGATTGTACGTACTAAATCCATAGAGACAGGTTCAAATGCTGCTAACGGTTGCCGCTGAAATTCTGTATCGCAACTGTATGGTGACGACGAGTCAACTGAAATTGTGTTGTCAAGTTTATCTCTGATGGTTTGTACTTTGTCACGGAAGAAATTTGCAAACAGGTCCGGAAGGTCGACTAGAGAGAAGGTAGCTGGAAGTGGTGTACATTTGTTCCTTGACATCAGCTTGTTAGTAATCTCAAATAGCTCTTTGCAGCTGGAACTTTCCATGATTTTAGTACTGTAGTGGGCTGATTTAGCTGCATGGACTATGTTTGTGACATTCTTCTTAGCGGCATCATAGATCTGCTTATGAATAGTGAGTCTGGTGGAAAGCCAAAGCCTCTCAGCTTTACGGCGGTCTCTTTTAGCAGTGCGAAGCTGGTCCCTAACACTGCTATACCACGGAGAACACTTCTGAATTGCTACTCTGCACTTGGTTGCTGGGGCATGTTTGTCGAGCAATGAACGCAGGCAGTTATCAAGTTGTTCTGCTGTAGTAGGTAAGCTAGTTGTTAGGTTTGCTTGGATGTCATGCATTAGTTTGGTTCTGTTTATCATACGGAGGTTTCTCTTAGTAGCGAATAAAGGTGGAGGGTTAGGGACTGATACGTCAAGATGGCATATAATGCAGAGGTGATCTGATGAAAGTTCGTGGGACACCAGGGAGGACTGAAGAATATTATCATCAGGTCTGTAAAGAATCCAGTCTAATATGTGACCATGTTTATGGGTGGGTTGGCTAACTGACTGTTTGAGGTTGAAAACGTGAATGGAATCTAGGAGTTTCGATGTGCATGGGTTTCCAGGACAGTCAAAGTGAAAGTTAAAATCTCCAAGAATAATCAGGTTGCCACCTATCGAATTTCCATACTCCAGGAGATTCGGAAACTGCTCCAAAAAGAGAGATTCTGTCAGCTTGTTTTTTCTACTAGGAGGAGGGCGGTAGAGGCAGAAAAAGTGGACTGACCTTTGTTCCAGTGCGAGTGTAGTTTGGACTAGTTCAAACGATGTGTGGTCGAACTTGAAAGTTGTTGTGTAGTTAAGACGGTTGATCAAGGAGGTCTTTGCGATGACAGCAATTCCACCTCCGCGAGAGTGGCGGGGGAACGACTTGATGGAGTAACCGGTGGGTGTTAGATCCACGCACTTGGGTTCATCGCCTGATGTTTTTAGCCATGTTTCTGTCAGGGAAAAGACGTCGATATTCTGGTCGTTGATAAAATTAACTATTTCTGTGCGCTTTTCCGATGGTCCTACTGATTGGGCATTGAATAATGCGATGCGCAGTGGTATCTCTTCGATAGCTGACACAAAGGTTGACGATTTAATTGGAATTTGGATTAGGTTGTCTAAATTAACGGCCGAATTTTTAAATTTCTGCGCCGGAAAGGGCGAAAGGGAGATAACTGGAATTCTTCTTCCTGTTCTACGCCGGCCAGCTTTGAAACAACGCTTCTTTTTTCGCTTCCGTTTACAGTTATGGAATGATGAATGTAGTCCCAGGTCGTTTAGTCTAGTGCACAATGTAGTGTGGAGAGCCAAGGAGTGGCCATTTAACGCAATTAATGAGGGTCCATCATAGCATAAACGGGTGGACTGGCGAGTATCACGTGATGGCGGCTTGTTCGATAACAAAGGAAGCCGCAACTGTGGAGCAAGACAGCTGAGAAAAAGTCTAATTTTTCTCGTTTCCAATACAAGAAGATGAAGAAACACATTCGAAAAGAACAGCCAGTGCATGATGAACACAATAACGCAGACGAAGACAGACAACAAGCACACAGATCATGAAAACGGCACAAAAATCCGGACAGCTGCCTCAAGCCGGTTAAGCGATAGCGGCCATCTTGAATTACTGTTGATGAAGAAATCTTTTTTCTGCTAGATGTCATACAGTAGCTGCTTTACAAATTACCCTGTGTTTTTAATACAACCTTTTGTATCTAGCAATAGATGTCATACAGGTCATGTACTTAGCTGGGGTCCATCCAAGAGAGAGCATGCAAGTGACAGAGCATACACATTTCTTCTTTAGCTGGTAATATGAATGGCCATAAAATATTCTTACATTTTCCATCTTGACTTTCCTTAAAATGTTCTCTTAGTTCTGCAAATCTGAATTACATGGCCCATGTCAGTGGCTCCAAATCTAGATACACACTGCAAAATTGTACTGTAATTTCAACTACATTTGAATGTAATAATCTATAGCGTCTTTTGATAACTTCAATTAAAAGAATTAATATTTTTGCAGATCATAATTCTAAACAATCAATGACAAAACAGACATGCAGTTAATTCGGTTTCCAGTCCACTGCTCAAATGACAATTACATCATGTGGAACTGACTTAGCTAATAAATTCAGTAATCCATCACAAGCAAAAAAGCTAAAATTTTTGGGATCATCAGAAAGGCAAAATCCATCGATTCCAGATCGATTGTAAAGTTTGTTTAAATGAGCATTCATTCAAAATATGACTCTAAATTTCAGTGTTAATTAGGTCAAAACAAAAGTTTTCTAAACTAATGTCAAGGGCGCGGTGATGTTCAAAAGTCGCTGCACATTGTTATGTACATATTACTCTTGTTCCAGTAATATTCACGAATCTGTGGCTTTGTAATTTTGGGGGGATACAGTTTAAATTCATTTACTTGTTTCGCGTACTGTATTCCTTTTATTATTAAGCCTTTGATTTAAAAACAAAATGAATATATAATTAAAAGGTTACTGAATTTCTATGGGAAAATATGAACTCGTTTTTTTGGGGGGGGTTTTTGTGGTTTTTTTTTTTTCTGTGACTAATATTGCACTCCCTGTGTCGGGCATATTACTCAGAAGAAACATGTTCATATTTCCCCAGATAAATGGAGTAACCTATAATAATAATGCACTTGAAAATACCATTAAATATGTTGTTTGTTTTTTTTTTTTTTTTCTTATGGTAAACTTTCCAAATTATTGAACATACATTATTGTTGGATAAACTAAGCTTGTACAGGTGGCTGTTGGTTACCCACAGCTTGTGAATTTCATGTAATAAAATCTGGCTTTTAGGGGTTATCAGTGATGATATCATTTGTTCCAGATTTCCAAAAGAGTGCCTGATTTTGTCTGTTTTTGATGGTTTTAATGGCCGTAGCTCATTTTGGGCTATATCATGGCTGTTATAATGCCATCTTGTAAACTTACTATCACTGCTTCTCCCAGATGGCTGGTTATATCGACATTATGCTTTCACCAAAAGACTTTCATATGACAACTCGTTGATCCTATAAATGGAAATGGTCCAGATCTGATAAATAATATGGCCAACTTGGCTGCCTGAATAAAAAGGTTATACCGACATGGGGTTTTCACCAGAAAACTTCTTACAATGCCTAGCATATCCTAAATGAAAATGATGCCTCTCACTAATCAGTGGCCATCTTGACAATTTTGTTAATGTTATTCCAACTGAATTGCTGTTGGTATCAACACATTTTTTTTTAACTAACATATTTTGTATGATGTCTAGTTGTTCCTGAATGAGAATGTTACTTCTCAGACATTAAGTATGGCGGCCACAATACCTGTATTGATAATCTTGTTCTGCTAACTCTCATGAAAAAATGGTCATATCAGTATGTATTTTGGTGTATTTCACTGAAAGGCATTTTATGGTGTCCAGTTGGTTATAAATGAAAATGGGATCTGTCAGACCTCCAATAGGTGCACCAAACTAGCCATCTGGAAAATCTTGTCATTGCTATGGCTCCTCGATGGTAGTGTCAGTCAGCTAAAGACATACTATTGTGTTGGTTCCTATAAATAGATGGTGCAAATCTTATTTCTAGTGTGGCCACCTTGCAAATCGTGTTACTCTTCCAAAACAAAAAACTTATATCAACATGGGATGTTCACCAGATGACTTGTGTTGTTTTCTTAGTCCCAACTTAAAATGGCACTGATATAATGTCCAATCCTGTTATTGCTGCTCATCTGGAATGAAATGTCATTTTGACAATGGGTTGAACAGATTCTTTTTTTAAGGTGTTTGGACGGTCCTAAATGGAAATGATGCAAACTTTTTTTTAAGGTGTTTGGATGGTCCTAAATGGAAATCATGCAAACTAACCCTTAATATGGTAACCATAGTGGCCATCTTAAAAATATTATATCTACCCCAAATGAATGGCTATGTCATCACTGGGTTTTCACCATTGGACTTTTTATGATACCTAGTTGGTTCCAAATGAAATGATGCTAGTTGTACATCATATGTGGCTGTTATTATGGCTGTGTTAACAATATTTACGTTACTACTTTCCTGAATGGATCATCATATTGGCACGAGGTTTTATCCCAAATAATTCTGGTGATAAGTAGTTGGTCCTAAGTCAAAATGTTGGCAATCTGACTCCAATATATCAATCACAGCATCTAATTTTAAACTCTTGCTATCAGTTAAGAACGCCCGAGATGGTTTTAATACTCTGCAGTTTAAAGTAAGTAATGGCCTTATCTTAAATAACTGTAAATTCTTTGCACCCAGTAGAACATCAGTTTACTTGATGGAGTCATGCTTATATGTGTCCATCTGATCTTCTCGAGCTTTCATTGATGTGCTTTGTCAAGCTAAGTTTAAAGTTGCTGGTATTACATTTGGATAGGCATGTAATAATTGTTGTATGTACTCCGTAAGTATTTAAATGATAATGCGAATAAACAATTGAATAAGAATAAGATAATTTGATGATCCAGTTACATTAAATTTCAGGTATACCTCTAGAGCTTCAGGGAAGGTAAGTTAATATTTTTTAATCATTCCTAAGCATCCTGCTATAATTATTAAACAAGACGTCACAAACGGAAAATGCAAGAGGGTGGCACAATGGAGTTACAAGATGGCAAATCAGTGACCCAAACATAATTATTCTGTCTACTAGTTTGGTACTATGGACAACTGTGGAATTTAACCATGGACGTTTGTGAACTATTCATGGTAATGACAATGCTAATCAATCTTTGTACCAAGACACCCGCTACAAATCTTGGTCTTAAAATATGTAACAAATGAGCGAAAAGAAAAAGGTTTGTAAAATTGAAAATATAATTAGTTCCCTAAAATACAAAGTGGAAAATAAAAGATTACTTGCAATTATGGTGAATGAACTTCTAAATAGTTCTAAATGTTCTATCAAGTCCAAAAGTATCGAGTAATCCAAATGAGTTCCACTCATATTCCGAATTATGTTTACTTTTGTTCTGATGTACCAATAGTATTGATGAATTATAGCAATATAATCCAAATATGTATTTAAATTAATTCCCAATAAATCCAAACATATATAATTCCATGTAGTCCAGCTAATTTGTAACTCAAATAATGACTGAAATAAATGACTCCCCTGGAGCAAACCCAAGTGAATATCATCCAAGAATTATTGTAATACTAGGAATGCCTAATACTCAATAATTCTGTCTTATATAGATAACTCAAACACAATACAGAAAGCATCACATACTGATTCTAGAATAATTTCAACTCGTAAATAAGATCAACATCTTTAACACTAACTGCACTTGAATACGTCATCCTGTCCTTTCATAAACTTATGTCCTGGAGTAAGATTATTTGATCTTTACTTGAACAAGGGTACATGTAAACTTTGAAACTTATGAATGAATTGTATGCACAAAATACAAGAATGACCTCTTCTTTAAAGTGCAAATCACCATCACATAGAATACTAGGATGTAAAGATCTTATTAACTAAATAATCCTTACAAGGTATTATTATGAAAACAATGCACGTAATATAAATTTACTCAACACTCCAGCATTATATTAAAGTTTAAGGTCCATATTTTGTAAATGTAGACAGCACCAACATTTGTCGGTGTAAAATAGTGTACAATGGGAAACAGGATTACTTAATATTAGTACAAAAAGTCAATAAACAGTTCCTAATTTTGCCTTGAACTGTTATGTGAGCACTTTTTCTAGATATATTGTAATGGGTCATGTCTATCTGTATGTGTGTCCATCTGTGTGTCATCTATATTTCTCGGTTTGTTTCTAATTTCCTTAGAAATTGAATTCCAACTATACTAATATTGATGGATGGTTATCATATTGTGATGTTTTACAATAATGAATAGATGACAGTGACAGTTTTTGGATGCTTGGAACAGCCCTCAGGTAGGAGGGTATGGGTATCAAAGTTCATTTTTATAGGCAATATGTACTCTAACTTCCTGTAACCTGAACTACACCAACACTGATTGAGAAATAATTTCTTATTTCATATGGTGTTTGCCTACAGCAAGTAAATAGCAACAAAAGTTCCAGTTCTGGATGCATCTCTCATGATGGAAGTTGGAGGTTTTCTAATCTGTATTAAATTTCAACTGGTCTCTCAATGAATGAAAACATGTTTCAAATTTCTTGTCATCAAATATGGGTAAAAAGAGCTCAAGGATGCTGCCTTCATGCAATCAGCAGCAATGCGGTATTCCATGTATAGGACACTTGTCCCCACAGAACACATCATCCACATGAATGACAGCAGGATACTGTGTTTTCCCATTTGTGTTTATCTGACTGAGGTGTTCATAAAGCTTCGGGATAGTGCTACATGCCAATGGATTGCTGCCACGTACATGCCAATTCCATAAAACCTGGTGTCAAGCCAACGAAGGAGGTGAGTCAGGTCTCATCAAGATAGAGATAGCCTTCGTGTCTCAGCTGTGGCACTTGTGCAGACAATAGATCAGAATGATGGTACAAGTTCTTCGCTTTAATAGGGCTGATCCTCAAAGCTTTGCTCAACCTCATTGTGTATATACAATATAGAGTTTTGTTTCAGACCATGTCAACATTGTTGTGCCATTCTAGGCTATATTGGGTGGAACATGCTTGAAAACAACATTGACGTGGTTGCCTAGGAGCACTTTTGGAAACATTTTAATGTGTGGAAAGCTTCAGATGGCGAAAGGAATTGAAAACATAAAGGCATGGGTATGATATATAACTATAATCTTAGTGTTTACCAGCCAGTCCATGTTAGCGTATTTGAACCCAACGCGTATGCACTTGATCATTCAAGAAAGCAAAGTATTGACTTCATCGTATATGGTATTTAATCTAACAATGACTGTGTATTTTATGCTGAACACGTTGCAAGGCTTCACCAAAGCTGTGTTAGAGTCTTTCACGATGGTGTTCTAGTGTACATTTTGGACAATGCTGAGATCACAAACCATATTCCTACCTCAATAATGGAGACAACAAAGGCCTTTACTGTACAAAAACTGTTTTTGCAAACATAAGAAAGATGGATAGCCAAGCTGAGATTTCAACAATGATGTCAAACAAGTACCAGTAATCGCTGATCAATGTCAGATACATGGTAGATAGTGTCACTGGGGGCATCCTTTGCATGATCCCAAAACATCATTGAGCTACATATGAAGGATAGAGCAAAACTCTTCAAGTGTCAAACAACAATATGATGGGCACCAATGTCAATATTATTTATATAAGGATGCATGCACAACTGCCAGTAGCTCAGGAGAAAAAATGGACCCCATCAAGGAAAGTTAGTGAAGCATGAAGAGTTCAGCGATGACCTACCCACAAAAGCACACAATGGAACAAACCAGAATCATGGAAAACATTCAGGTGTAGAAATAAGTCCAAGACCACAATTCCAATAAAACGGCGTGGGTAGTATAAAAGTGGGGCTTTCAGTCATCACGTATCTCTTCTGAGCTCTTGCACAAGAGCCATTGGAATGATGGCAAGCACCTAGCTATCTCCTTTGTCCAAAATAGAAAAATGAAGTCAGCCAACATCTTGATAGCAGTTTTAATGACAAGCACCATGATACTTCTGGCCAACCTGGTGATGACATTGACAGTGAGAAATGAGGCTATAGTGACTATCTGATCAATGACGAAAGCCTGTGGGCTATGATATCATTTTCGAGAATTATGTTGATGGTCTTCCTTCCCTAGTTTAAGTAGGTTCAAAGCCTCGTAGTTAGTGATGGCAGCCCTTGGTTATATACCACGTTTGTCTTTTAGAATTCTAGTTCAATTTAATATTTTTTGGCTCACTTTTCACTTTGCTCTTTGGATAGGCTCCTAATATTTTCACCCAGGTGAAGATTTTATTTTCCAGAATACTGTATTTATTAAGCTCCGTGAATGTATTCACAAGTTCACCTTTGAAGAATTCAAGGACTTCTAGCATTGAGAGGCTGTTATGTTTCTGTATTGCCGTTCCTTTCAGTACTGTGTCCCCTGATCATACTACATCAAGTAGCTATTGATTGCCAGTTAATTTGTTTCAGTTAGGTTTTCTTCTTGAGCTGTTTTGAATTTTCTTTGTGTTTAGCTGAGAACTGCTCAGACTCGAGGCCCTAACATTTATTTCGATTCTTTTTGTATGTTTGCTAAATCCATGTGTTGCCTCCAACTTACTGTTTGGGTACTTCGGCAGTGCATATTAAACTCGGCATAGTGCTGCTCTAATACTGCGCTTGAGACCAAATTACACCATCCTTAAAGCACCTTCGGCCGTGGTTTTTGTAGATGTGTTCGCTTATTGAAGAGAGGGTATTTGAGTACCAATAGCATTGCCACTAATGACAAAAACAATAAACATGTCTCAATTTGAAAGCAAACTAGACCTTTTCTGCTCCATCTGCTACCTACTGTGTATAAGGAGCCAGCAGCGCCTTTGTTGTGTCTAATATATTCATGAAGCCTAATACATAAAGCACTATAATCGCTAAATGATCACATGTTGTAGTACTGATGGGACCTTTCAGACCAACTTACATCATTTAAGCCGAGGTTTAATACATATGACATAATAATCCGCAGCACTAACACAAGGTAAGCTACACAATTAGTAATATTTCTCTGAAGTTTGACAGTGTGATCCATGCAGAGCTTTCAAACACGATTTACGCAGCAGTACGTTGGATAAGTGGCTATAGTTCACCAGAGTGATGACTCCAAACTGGGTGGTACTAAACAAGACATTAAACATTGTCGACCCAACACAAACCACTGATTTCCAGTGCAGTATTGAACATCTCTAAATCTCCTTATCAGAAAAGTGTCAAGTACATTTGAAGGCATCTCAAATCAGGTCTATGCCTTTGGGCAGGAAAGATATCAACATTGGGAAGAGGTATTATGCACAGTATAAATAGAATCTAACAAGGAAGTGGAGCTGCTGCTGACTGATGTTGGTGTATTCTAATCAACATAAGGTCAAGGGATGACCACAACCTACATTGGTCATTATGTACATCAAAATGGAAGTGTAAACACTGTAAATTAAAAATGCCATGGTGGTATGTGTGCTGAACGTGTACACACAAATTATGATGGACTCTGTTTAACATACAAAATGGATAGTTGAACCACATAGAAACATTAGTGGGTTTATGATGACTTACAGCCACACTGCACCTCAATTATTGGCCACTATAGCTGTCGAAAGCATATGTTTGAATATGAACGTCTTAGGATTGCATTTCAAGGCCACTTTCATTTTATCTTAATTATCTGGCAGACTACAAATGTCAACAAGATGCACGATAAGCCATGGGCCCAGAAGAAAATATGTGGGAGTAAATCTGGTAAATTCTGGGGGCCATGATCTGGTGCCCTGCTTCATGTGCTGAATGCAGTTGATGTCACCAGTTGTTACAAGGAGGCTGAGCCATTTGCCACCAAGGAGGCAACCAAAATTGCTGATGGTAGATTATGGCTAGTAGTCTATAGGACAAGTAGCACACATCTTGGTAAGGCATGATGAGGTTAGCATGAGTGCATACAGGATTCATACCAAGAGTAGTAGTGAATATTAGATATGCATACATGATACAACATTGTTTTATAGAGTAGTAGTACTGAATTAAAGAAAGTCTAACAAATGACTATGTTAGTAGATGTTGATAAAGAAGCTTTTTAAAAGCTTGGTACAAGTCACCTGACTTCATATAAGGTGGTATGGAATTCCATAGTTTAACTCCAATAAAAGCAAATATCTTCTTATAAACTTCTGAATTTGGTTTAGGTCAATATAACTTGTTGTTTGAGATCAATCTTGTTTCATTCACATGTACATTTGCAACATATGTAATGTTACACTTAAGATAATCAGGAGCCAATCCATGTTAGGATTTATAGACTAGTAAACCCTCTTGAAACTCAGTTCTCTGCTAATGTGGAAAGCTCTTTGTAAGGTTTTACAAAGATGTATTCATAATGCATATAAATCAGCATCAGTTATAACTACTGTGGGTTATTTTGTATTGAACATTTCAGTAATCTTTATTTTCTGTATCACTATTTCCCCAGATCAAATAACAGTCGTCAAGATGTTGCACGATTCATGCGTTTTAAAACATTTGTTTTGCTGTTTTTGTGGGATATAAGATTTTATTATATTCAGGAGATAAAGCAGTGAGTTAATTTGTGTTAATGACCTTGTCAAGTTGCCATTTCCAGCACAAGATATTGTCCATCGTGATGCCAATTAGTTTCTCATTTTCAGGCTGTTGTATATGAATTCCTTTCATCATTATTTTGTAGTCATCTGTCTCAGATTTTACTTTTGCTCGACCACTCATGATCATTGCTTTGATTTGGCTGCAGTTATCTTCATACCATTGTCATCCCACCAGTTATTTACTTTTACCAAATCTTGTTTTTAATTGAATGCTATTTTCATGGGATGTTGATGCAATGGTATATAATATCATGTCGTCTGCAAATATGGTGGTGATAGATAGCTCAATATGATATTGTACATATTTGCTGTGCAGCATGTAGAGTAACATGGTCCAAGGATTGATCTTTGTGCAACAACTGACTATCAGTTTCTTAGCTGAAAGTTTATTTAAAATATAAACTTGTTGTCTGTTTTCAAGATAGGTTTAAAATTAAATTAAGTTTTCATGGTTAACATGATATATGGTGAGTGTTTCCAGCATTATTTTGTGAATTGCAAGGTCAACATCTTTTGTAAGGTAAAGAAACACTGTATCTATAGGTTACCGTGATATATTGTTGTTAACCAATCATCCATCAATCTAGTAAGTATGATCTGGCATGATTGTCGTTACCGAAAGCCTGATAGATCGCCCTGAATGTATTAAATTAAAAGATTTCAGGTAGTTTCGAAGTTCATTATGAACATGTCTTTCTACTATCTTTGAAAGTGATGGTAAAACTGACGTAAATATATAGTTATTCATATCGGAATGATCTCTTTTGGTATGTACTGGAGTTACATTTCCCCGTTTTAGCCTGTATGGAGAAATACCTGTCTAAATATTTAGGTTGAAAATATAAGTAAGTGAAGGTGTAATCACTTGAGTTTTAAGAATTTAACACTGATATTATCCAGACCTGTACCAATTCTGACATAAAAATTATCTAATTCTTTGAAAATTATTTCAAGACATATTTAGGGATGTTGAAGCACTCTTCTTTGCTAAGATTTGAAGAAATGTGCTATTTAATTCATCACTGAAGAACCTAACATGGTTTGAGATCCACAAGTTATTATTGAGTGCGTTTGCAATTTCAAGAGGTTTTTGCTGAATATCACAATTTTCATCACTAATGTATGCAAATGACAAGTTATTGATAGATTGGCCTTTCAAGCCATGAGGTGACTGACGCAGTCATTTTCTACAAGAAAATGACGGTTTTGCTGGCAGGTGATAAGGGAATGGACCAAATTTTTATATGCAAAGTTACAGTGGGTAGTGCCTGTGGCTACAAGTGCATGATATGTAGGTTAATTGATAACACAGGGAAGCTGAACTTTTGTGCTCCTGCTGAGAGTTGGGGCTGGTCGTCATGTACTATGATGGCTAGAAGTTGTCTTGGTGGCATTCATGCTAGGATGCATGGTAAACGCCCTCATTAGCATGCTGCAAAGATTTCCCACTGAGACCATGTGAGTTACAAACAGCTCCATTTATTTAAAACGGGAACATTTAGACCAGCTTCAAGGTTTGCCACAATTGTATCACATTTTTATTATGGACAAAGAGAATGACGTCAACTGTTGCTTCTCAGACATCTAATGTGCTCCAAATAACTAAAACTAGAAAAGAAACTATAACTGACTCCTTCTGGAAACTGCTGAACAGAATGTGATCCTATCTGGGCATGAAAACCTTTCCAAATTAGACAAATGATGTTAATTTCCCAATTAATATCGCTGCAGTTACTTAAAGACAATTTTTAAAAGACGTCTCAAAAAGCACACAACGTAATTTGACCAACTTTGACAATGTCTTGGTATAGGTGGTTTTCAAAGTGTGTGCAAAGATGATCTGCTATCAAAATAACAACTGTTAGTAAAATTACAAGAACTTTTAAACAACCTTTTCTCGAGAACCTTCAACAGAACTATGTCATCTTTGACAATGTATCCTGGCAAAAATTCTTTTCACACATGTACAGTTGGTTTAAAAATGGCCACCATTATTTAAAGCTATCAAATATGGCTGCACTTACTTAAAATAGAAACAGTCTAGATGACTTCTTCAATAAAGCTGACCAAATTTTGCAAGAAAGTAGTTTTGTACTGAGGGCATGAAAATAATACAAATTCTACACATGTGCAGCAAAATACATGACTGTCATTATTAAAACATAGAAACATATTAAACGTCCTGTTCCTAAACACCACATAGCAGAATTTGGAATACAAGGTTTTAAATTTATGCACATGATGCTTATCTGCCATCAGAAATGACTGCTGTTACCAAAAACAAACAAAGGCATTACAAATTA
This sequence comes from Megalonaias nervosa, assembly GCA_016617855.1. Classification (NCBI taxonomy): domain Eukaryota; kingdom Metazoa; phylum Mollusca; class Bivalvia; order Unionida; family Unionidae; genus Megalonaias; species Megalonaias nervosa. The sequence goes on from JAECUM010093124.1 coordinate 28,832, forward strand.
AGATGCTAAACAGACTGAGGCCAAATTCGATAGAAATTGTCATTTTGAACATTATTCAGAGTTATAAACATAACAGTTTGCTGCCAAATGTATCTATTGTTTCTCAAAGTAGATAAATATGTCCATTACATTATGTAAAACAGACATTTATGTTTTGACACAAAGTGTCGAAGCATAGTAGTCTTTTGTTATTTGACAAATGATGCTGATATGTGAACAAATGCGGATGAGGATACAGAAACTAAAGAAACCTTGAAACAGTTGTTTCCATTGCATCGTATCATATAGTGAACATCATTATAAACATTTCAACACATCACAATAAACCTGATTTCTTGCCTAACTGCTCTTGCATTTGGCTTCTGGGTATATGTCAGTCAGTAACAATCTCAGCCCCACTTGGACCGCTTGTCTTGAAGGCAAGGTCAGTTTTATTTACAGCAGAGCGTTCATTAAGGATTTATATTTGCATTATGTCTTGGGTACTTAACATACATACAAGACAAGGCAAAACCAAGCAAACATTCAATTGTCCTAAATATAAATTTATTTTCATAAAATTTCAAGCATAAAAACAATGTTAAAGAATTTAAAAAACTTTAAATATTTATGAATTCATAGAATTTGCCCAAAATGTACTGTCAATTTTTATAATCCGAATACAATCCAAAAGTAATCCGAATGAAGATTCTAGTGTGTTTATGTGCTGGAATCACTATGCCAAATCCAAAACATTTTAGTATAAGTTGTATCCAATGAAAGTTCCTTTCACCATAATCCAATGAACTTCATATTGAAATTGTTGAATAGTTTCACAATGATCCAATGAACTATTGACTGTATAGAATAAATCTTTCCTTTCTGCAATGTGAACGTTCAATAAAACTGAATCTGAATCCTCTGATAACTCTTACAAGACTGAAGAATAAAACGTTGCGTCTCTATAGCCTTATACATAATCAGTAAATACACGACAAATCAACAATTCAGATTCACTCGAAAACATTCCAGGTATGTAAATTCATCTGCTTTATAAATTATCTTTAACAGTCAACGACTTTTCAAAATTAATTTAACCAATCAGCAACTACGGCATGCATGACATCTCTGGATTGTAAATGTTTTCCTATGATCATGTGATGTTTATGTGACCTGTATTCAACTATTTCGTGACATAATTTGAATTAGTTATTGATATCAACTTAGCTATACTCTTGATTTATAATACAATGTATTGTACACATACTATTGTGATAATAAATAAGCAAATCAAAGAATCTTAGAATTAAAATAATGTCATTTATGAAAGTGACTTAAATATAAACTATATTATTAAATAATATATGGAACATAGATATCCTTAACAGCCTGTCACACTTTAATTTACTTAATATATCCACACCCTTTGAGGGATATCTTCGGGAAACATAATATGCTTTTGTATCATACCTAGATATTGTCCCCTTTCTGTTTTTTGACCATTTTAAGAACTGCCCCCATTTTCATCACAGATTGTGGTCACTGTCTCGTGTACTGTTTGAGATATCTGCATGAAATTGGATCACGATATTGCTTTTAGTGTCGGGATGGTCAAGTATTCTGAAAGCAGCTGCTTGCTGGAAGTTTGTCTCTTTCATCAAAGTGCACAGAAATCTAACATGAAAAGGACTAGCGACCTCAAGAAAAGGACTAACGGGCACTTTCTTATTTTCCACAATGTGCCTCAGATAAATTCAGTTGAGAGAAGCAGCATCTTAATGATTTGGTATAGAGAACTTTGCAATTATAAATTTAAATTAGTCTTAGGTCCTCAACTAATGACTAAAGGAGATATGTTGTGATAGGTTTGATTCTCTGCATTGTCCTTAATGTCCTCACGAGGTCAAACTTTGCATTCAGGTTCCATCATCATTATTGCACAATTAGTGAATATTAAAGAGGTGTAGATGTTCATGATTTTTACTGAGAGAGAGAGAGAGAGAGAGAGAGAGAGAGAGAGAGAGAGAGAGAGAGAGAGAGAGAGAGAGAGAGAGAGAGATTCCCTTCACAATATATTTTAATATTGTATCCTAGAAAAGCCTTTGTGGTATAATTTTAGCAAGGCAAAAACGTAATTCAAGATCGGTATTTACTAGAAATTACATTGCCAATTTGTGGTTTAATATGAGGTTTTTACTTTTATAATCTATTGAGATTTATCTCTTACTTGAATGGCCATGATGGATGATTATGTACATATATTTTTCATTATTGGTTATATTTTATTCATTATATGCTATGGATGGTTGTATTTTAGACTTGGCCTTCTCTAAACTTAAGTTTATTTTCTACCTGACCTGTATCATTGATTTTAGTTTTATAAACAATATGTTTATCTCAACCTGAGTCAAAAACGTTGGAAATTCCCTTTGAAATGCCAAGTCTATCTACCATTAAACAATTTTTATATTATAATTTTAGGAATGGACCTTCTAATTATAACTAAGATTTTATCTTGTAAACATTTGGAGCCTTCTATAATGAAATATCCCATTTAGTAATAGCCCTTTTATATAAAAAGCTAGTTGTTACCTGAAGTCAAGAAAAGGGCTATATGGTCACATTCATGTTGAAATTATGCATTTGTGCAGTAATATATGAGTAGAATCAGTTCTATTTTTGTTGCGTCCATTATTTCATTTGGGCTGGAATGTACTTATTCAGATTACTTCATTCAAGTTATTCTTCTTTGCAAATAGAGTGTGATCACAAATACCGTTCTTGGATATGGAGACCTGAATTTATACTGAAATTTCAATAAGGATGCATGCTTGGATTGCATTATTTTGATCCAACCAAAGACTTCTGGCACAGCACCACGACACATGCCATCACAGGCACATCCACACTTCCAGCATTGGATTTATTATGGAATACTACTGTTTATTCAGAACATTAATCATTAGGACTTGTGTGAGTAATTCTATGATTATTTGGGATTTAATTCATAATACCGTAAGTGCTTTTATATTTTTCATTCTGTATTCTAAAGAAATAAATTATTTATTGAATTTTACAAACCTTGTTGCTTCTCTCTCTATTATATTACTATTTTAGGACCACTGATTTTTAATACATTATATATATATATATATATATATATATATATATATACATATACATACATGTGTGTGTGTGTGTGTGTGTGTGTGATTGCTAAAATAGGCTAAAACTATTCTTTCCTGTGTTATTGTATTGCCCTTCAAAGACTTCCATTGGAACTAAGGTCTACTTTTTACTTTCTGAAAGCTTCAAAGTCTATTCTTCTCGTTGAGAAAAAAATCAGAACATTGAAGCACTGTTTCACAAAGTGATACACAGATAATAAATGCTATTTAGATGTACATAGAGAATATTGTGGTATATATAATCATTAGACTTTCAGATCTTTTGATGGTAAATGATAGTGTCGCTTTTGATTGAAGGCAAGACTCATTTTCCATCTCTTTTGCATGGAAAAGTTCTTATTATTGATGCTGTTCTGCTATAGGAAGGTTATGATTCAAAGTTAAATCCACATAATATTAGAATGCCCATGAATTTTATATTTTGAACAACAGGTAATCAAATTGATTTTTGCATTTGTCATCACTATATCGGATACGACATGGAAAATAAATGAAAATTTAAACATCAGGTATCATTCTAAATTAGGCTTAGAAGCAAATACTGTACTGATATCAAAACTGCAATAAGGCGGCCCAAGAAATATCACATGTAGATGCACATGGCAGACTTTGAATTTAAATTGCTTGCATGTATACATGAAAATTATCTGAATCATTGCAAAACAAGAGCTGAAACTGAATGATATGTTATTTATAGCATTTGATCTTTACACAAATTTGTTCCTTCCATTGATTTTTATGAACGAAGATTTCAATTTAATAATAATAATAATAATAATAATAATAATAATAATGATAATAATAATAATACTAATCATAATACAGACTTGACTTAATGAGGGTCATTTATTCAGCCACAAAACATAACTGAACTACTTTGAGGCCCTCACAACTAATATACAGGTGTTTGCACAGTCTAATCAATCATTAACCATCTCATACGTACATATTCACATACAATAATTATATATCCATGTAAAGTCACTACATTGATAGATTTGTATTTTTTAGGCAATGATCATGATCAACAAAATCAAGCACTCTTGGAAAATGAACCACACCACTAACAACAAACTGTCCTTCATCTAATGGCATCAACCATTGATACAAGTGCCTTTTCACAGAAATTATTTTTCCTAAAACCAGATTGTTTATCATGGATAAGTTTGTGATCAATGAGATAAGTCATAAATAACCCTTGAATAAACGTTTCGATTAATTTTGTACAGTTGGAAGGATAGAAATTGGCCAAAAATGTTTAAATCATCTTTTACCCGATTTTTGGATTGAGGTTACCATAATAGTAGTTTTCCATAATTGTGGAATTTACCAGTCTTTAGACGATGATTACATATGGCTGTGATTGTCTTTGCAATAGCAGATGCTTCTGGTCTCCAAAGCCTTGGGCCTATCATATCAAGTTCTCTTGATTTAGTAATATCAATGTTAAAAGTTTAACTTAATAATTTCAATAATTTCAAATCTAGATTTTCTGACAGCCTTTAGTACAGATGAAGTCTTTTGATATGTGACTGATCTGATACAACTTTAGTTTTTTTAAAGTTTGAAGGCACATTCACAATAAAGGTTCATAAATAATGGTTTTAGTTTCATTATCATATTTTGCAGGTTTATAAACATTGCAATTTTGAAGTTTATCAGCATCACTTTCTTACCATTGCGAACAATGTTAGCAAACTATTTATCGAATTATTAATAATAAATAAACAATCATACAAATAGTAATAAACTACATTACTTTTATTAGCATCATTTATTATTATTATTATTATTATTATTATTATTATTATTATTATTATTATTATTATCATCATTATTATTATTATTTATAGCTCATCTGATACTGTGGCATATGATGCACTACATCTATATACAAATAATGAAGAGCATGCGTACAGCTCATTTAGTGAAAGACCATATCAGAAAGGTATGTTATACCTTGTTCAGAAGATATTGACACAGTATTTAAAATATGTAATAAACTGTATGTGTTAGAATTTTTATATCGTCTTATCAGTGTTTCCTTGAATAATTTAAAGATATAGACACCTGGAAATATATCTTAGAAATGGCAATATTGCCCACAGCTAGATTTATTGAAACAAACTAAAAGCAAAGATAACTACCCTAATAAAGGAAGATATTAATAATAATGGAATAATAATTAAAATGATTCACAAATGTAATTTAATATATTTAATTTATTGCAAATGGGTCCTGTTTTTCAATTGTTGAGTCTTTAAATGAACAATCTGAAGGGAGACTGCACCTTTGTTGAATTCCCTGGATGCCTCCTTCATTTGGATTCAATATAGCGTATTGTAAGGCAGTAATTAGTAGATTTAAAACTTTACATTTCATTCGAAATGTGATCAATATTTATATTTACTTTGTATTCAGAGTAGTACCTAGCTTCAACTGAAATATTGATGTAGCCTGTAACTAGATTATTTATCGGTTGGGATGTATTCCAAAGGTTCCATTTTTGTAAGCATGCTTGAAAAGCATTGCTACATCACATATGGTTTGTGTTTCTAACGATGCCCCTGGAATTGTCTTTTCAATCCTATTCATCGACGTCTGTAAGAAAAGGTGACTGTCCTTTGATCTAAATCAGTTGGAGCAATTGCATCCATTGTTTGCACTCTGAGCACACTTTTTTACGCTTATATTATGTACCAGCTGGCCTAACAAAAAGTCAGTTCTGTGTTTCATAACCATAGGTAAGCTGTCAATTAGTATTTTTCTTTAGGTGCATCATCTGCTGTTAATGATATTAAGGATTAGGTTTATTTCCAGTGCTCTGAGGTCCGGGGTGGCTGAGTAGTCTAAAGTACTTGCCTTTTCAGATCACTGCCATTTCACTTTTGTCTGTGTGGGTTCCAGTCTCAAGTCTGACCAATGTTGTTATTTATGAAAGCTTACCAGTATGTTCCCGTGGGTTAGTGGTTCTTAATAGGGTTTTCTAAGGTTCTTCCGCCATCAGTTATACTGGCCACCATGTATGGCTTTATATCTTACGCTGAGAAATGGCGTTAAACTGAACACAACAAGACAATTTATTGGTCATTACATATTGTATTTTGGCTACATGACGTCAGATGAGCACAACAGAAACTATAGTGTCATAATTAATTTTGAAAGACAGTAGTTCCTAGATTACAGTTTGTAACTACAGTAATGTTGAATCATTGAATTGCTATTAGAATAAGCAGTTTATTTGTGTGTAATTTTCAAAGGCTCTAAACTGTTTCACAAACTACAAAATATACTGATTTTCATTTGAATTTAAATCAACCCTAAGTTGAGGTTGCTCATCCGTAACATCATGTGACAAATATTGCTTGAATAGTCTTAAAACTACTGTGCATCTACTCTCATTGTGTACATTTAGAGCTGTCAATATTGTTCTAAAATGTTTTGGATCTGGTCCTTTGTGGTGAAGTTTTAAGTGGCAGTTAATTAAATATTTGTATATGTTTGTAATTGTAATATTTTAATCTACGTACTCCCATTAATTAATTAAATGGAATTTGAATGTAAAGTCTATAGTGCATTCACTGGAAGTCATTTGGCCAATACACATGGTGTACCAAGAAGGATACTTGCTCCTTAACACGTTTGCATTTGGATGAGAGACAGACAGACAGACAGAAAGTTGTATAAATGAGAGCATGTATACATTTGTATTGCATTTTATTGATTTTATGGGGGTATTTAAATGAAGCAGCCGAGAGGGTGAACCCTACAACTTTTTACGGAGTGTCCGTTAGCAAAACTAAAGGTTCCTATGAAGGGCTGAAAATAAGGTCAATAACGTGAAACCGAAGCCTCTAACCGAATGCATTTCCATTCGGCGGGGAACAGACCGCAATACCTAAATCGTGTGGGTTAGCTCGTCGCTGTTACTCGTTCGTTGATGTATTTTTTTCAAATTTTAGACATGTTTATTTGCCGCCACACACACAATTTTTGCCGTTCACCCTGTCTGCTGCTATAATTAACCCAATATTTTATCAAGACCTATACGGTACCTCGACCTAGGATCATATAAATTTATTGTTATAAATCCGTGTGGGGTAGCTTGTGCTTTTGAAAAGAAATTTTTAAAATTGATCATGTCCATATCTCCTGAACACCAAGTTTGATGAATATTTCGCAACATATGTGTATCAACTCCATTAAATGGAACTAAAACATTGCAGTTGTCTCTGATCACTTTAGGTATTTGTGTATAGCGCTGGGTAACATATATAACTTCAGTATTTTTAAGCCTACCTGGAGAAAATATTCGAGCTGGATTTGATTGTTTGTCCAGCATCACATCATCATATACTGCGAGATTATTAATAAATCCATTGAGGTCATCTACAGATGGGGCTTCATCAATATTGGTGATAAAATCATTAATATCATCACCTTCCTCGTCCAGCAACTTTGCATTTTCATTAAAATCTTTAAGTAGTTCATAACATCACTGATCATCTACGGAAGTTGTTACTAAATACAATTAATCCCACTTGAGCCATCTCATTATCAGATTTAAGCAATAATTGCGTTTTACCAGACCCAGATGGACCTATGATAATTGCTCTGATAGAATTTGGCAATGCTGGATGATGCTTAACTGGTTCCTGCTTTCGTGTCGCTGAGAAGTAAATTATATCCATATAATAAATAATATGAATTTATATTGCATTCGATGCAAAGCACCTACCCCAACCAGTGGATTAATCAATCTTGTACACGTTCGTTTATGATCACATGAACTACCTTGAGTAAATTTACCCATTATTTTCCTACCAAGATCTTTAGCTATTTCTCATTATTTTCTTTTCTAACTTTAGATACGTTATTGATGATTTTATTTATTTCTTCTTCGGGAAGGCAAGGAAATTTCTCCCCGATATCTTTTTCTATATCAAATTTATCTGGTTCTGGCAGCCAAGTTTGTTTCTGCGGACGATATGATATGATGGCTTCATTTACTCTCAACGATGTTAAAATTCCATTATTAAGCATGTATCGTAATAGTACTATTGCAGCCCAATATTTTTCTGAGAAATGACGGCCAAACCAAACATAAGTAATCGGATGGAGATTTGCCATAAACTCGAATGACTCTACACAGGCGAATCCATTAAATCAAAATCTGGCAGGGGTCCATTTTTTTGCAACTCTGGTCATCTCGTGTGTTGAATATCTAAATCTTTTGAAATACTCAGAACATTTTCCTTGTCCAAGAAAACTTCCAGGATAAGATGCTACCATATCAACCGATATAACATCCTTATAATCGTATTTAATATTCCATAATCCACCATGTCCATATTCAATACAACTGTGCTGCATATATTCAATAAATTCCGATCTTGTCGGTTTCCATGAATTTTTCTCCTGAGCGATGTAAGCAGCAACTGATGGAACGGTAAAACAATTATTCAGTAATTGTCCAACCCTGACATCGTCAGATATATATTTCAACGCAATATTTTTCATTTCCTCGTGGAGAGTTTCGGAACGATAAATTTCTTCGCTAGGCCGTACAAACTGATCATAATTTTCATCATCGGAACTTTGAAATAGCCACACAGACACAGGGTCACTCATACTGATATTTCTGATAAAATCAAATATGTAATCGCTATAAAATTTAACTGTTCTGTCTCGTGGAAATATTATCACCGCGGATGTCCATGCATGTGCCTTATGATCAATGATCGTTATCGGAGATCCATTTCTTGTATATTTCGGTTTGTATAAAATCTGTCCAATTAGTGTTTTCACCGTAATGAGAAATCTTTTTTTTCCTAATTTAGCAATGTCGCTGATAGACGCTCCGGTATTTTTAACTGTTCTTGTGCAATTATTTATTTTTTCACGTCTTTGATCTGTTAAACCATTTCCGCGTATCACGTTTGAAAAATGTTCTATAACTCGCTCAGCTACACAGTTTATCCTCGTTGACGCTGTCAATGATGAAAATTTCATCGGTTATATCATCAACGCTAGGTCTGTTATTTAACGGATATATCACATAAACAACTTCAGTCACAGGATACGCTCGTTCATAAAATGGTTTATCAATGCCAGTCAATATTCCTGGTTTTTTATTTTTATTTAACATGAAGACACTATTTCCAGTGTGTCCTTACTGTGTCAGGCGGACAGAGTCACGTTTGTCACGGATAATCCAAACGTCGTCATTTGTCTCTACAATAAATTTTATCAGAATAAAATATTTTTGATCGTCAAGATAGTCAATGATCTTTCTTCCTCGTTTGTCATTCATTCTATTATCGATGACATCAATAATCCTGAATGTCGACCACACGTGAGCCTGACCATCTTTGCGAAATTCCTCCTTGGCTTCACGGATACGATCAGTTATATCCCTATTCGTTAAAGCCAGATCTTGCATCGATAAACTAAATTTAGGTTTCGGTAGTTTGCCAAGATCGAATCTGGCTCTAGAAGGCTTAATTGCGGATAATCTCTCAAATTCCTCCATGCTATAATTAAGGCAAATATGTGTTTAATTAGATTATATATATATATATATATATATATATATATATATATATATATATATAGTAATGATACAAGCAAAGTATAAATGCAGATGGTTAATGATCGGATTTTCATCTCCTTGTAATAAATTCTGCGTAAATGAAGTCTGTGGCTGTCACATGCAAAGCTTTCGACGTGGATGTCTAGCACCAAAACCATGTTTACGATGCGGTGTTGGGGTCAGAGGAAAAACTCAGTTGTGTTTGCAATGTGGTGGTCAAAAATGCGGAGAACTGAAACAGTATTACGATAAAAAAAATAACACCTATGAATTAAAATCTCCCATAAAAAAGATGCCAAGGACTATCTTGCCAGATTTTCAAAATAATCATTTAGACAAATAATATTATTATATATAAATGGAGCAAAACGAATTTGTGAAACATCCCATCATTAAAAATTATGAAGCCCCTCGAGATGGTGTCATCAGGAACTGTAGACGGAAAAAAATCAGTCGGTTCTGTCATTAATGCTGATTATCTCGTGTTTCATGCTGGGAATAAAATGTATTTATCTCACAGATTCATATACAAGTTTTTTCATGGCCAGATCGAAGATGGACTTGTGATCGATCATATTAACGGCAATAAAATCGATAATTCATTATACATCTTGAGGATTGTTACACAAAGTCGAATTGTAAGCTTGTTCAAACTGGTATACACAAAATGTTTGAATAAATAGCTATTAAGTCTGTAAATGTAGAGACAGGCCAAGAAATAATATTTTTCAAAAAAATTCAAACAAAAAAATCGCGTTTCGGTACTCTTCCACTTCTGCATTAACAAGAAAATGTTTTTGAATTTCTGCAAAGTAAAAGAGAGATAAATCTGTCCTTCCTTAGAGTAATTAAGCAGTTATCTCCCTTGTATCGCATAATCTATATTTATTTTTTTTTTTATTTTTTTTGTCGTAGTATATAATGCTTGAATGTCTCTCTCTTCGACATTAAATAATCCTATAAATATATAGTCCAGTAATTGTGTATATCTCAACTGTATGAAAACCTCAGAATGAACAAATAAATGTTCTATCTCTGTTGACAAATCCTGCTCTATCATGAGCCGGTATTTCAACTAATGTGAATGAATGTGCATGCTGCATCACACAGCTATAATCGATCGCCCCGCAGTAATGAATACAGACTGCAGAATACGGAGTAGTGTTAATCCACCGTTGTTACATGTCATCTCCTGTACACAAAGCTTGAGACTGCGATATACTTTTAACCAGAACAGAAAATGTGTAAAATTTCGCGATTTATTTTATATTCATGTAATATTTTTTATTCAGAATCATTTTTATTCTGCAGTATACTGATCACTTATAGGAATTTCCTGCTACGTAACTATATAATGATTTCTGAAACGTATATTTGTAACCGAATTTCGTGGCTCAGTGTTAGAATGGTGGGTTCTCATACCGAGGCCTTGGGTTTGATTCCCGTGGCAATGTCGGCGGGGCGTGGTAAGTTGCCAACTTTTCTAAAATAATGAGAGGCTCCACCCTAAAAGATTTCATGTACACCTCTCACCGTGTTGAACAACGTGTTGGGTGCCGTTTTGCTCTCACCCTGGGTTTTGATATTGGGGGTGTTGATGAAAATTGGAGCCCCCTCAAAAATAAACAGCAGGGTGATGTGAGCTCTTAACCTGTGGGCCATAAGAGAGGCCTTAACCAAATGAAGAGTGCCATATAACCGCCATGTATCAATAGAGGACTCTTAGGACCTCATGGGAAAGGCTTTACTGGCAATGAAGGGACCCCTTGGAATGGTGAACGATTATCATTGCTGTTGTTTATTTTTTTTTTTTGTTTTTATTCAGATTTATTTATTTATTTTTAGAAAATTTTTTATTCAGAAATATATTTTATTTTAAACAACTATTTATTTTATAATGAATCATGAAAATATTAATGCTATTATTGTTGCTATTAAGCAATTACAACATGACGGTATAAAAATATCTGACGAACTTGATCCTGAAATAAATTATTCGTGATTTTGAATCATTACAACAACGAAAATTTAAACAAAAATATACATTACCAGCCGATTACAGATTCATAAAATTAATTCACCAAGCAATGATACAGTCTGTATCAATAGCTACGGATACGCAGGTAAAATTATTTGTTTCGCTTGCGCATTCAATCGAAAATGTTAGATCAGAATTATCTCGTGAATATGAAACAAAAAGAATTGTGAATGCTCGTACAAGACAGTTGAGATAGTTTATGTCCAGTGATGAAAGCACTGTTACCAGTGATTGTTGTACCACTGAACAAGAGGGATGTGATTCGTAAAAAAAAAAAAAAAAAAAAAAATATTTTATTCTGATAATAACATTCAGAAACAGATTGTAATAATAATAATATTTATTCTAATAATAATAATATTTTTTTTATTCCGATAATTTATTAGACAGGTTTTTTTCTTTGCTTGGTGTTTTATGAGCTTTTTTTGCAGATTTATATTTAGTGATTCTGATCTCAAATCCAGAAGGTGTCCAGCCTGGTCAGTAAATTTAAAATGTATCCTTGATAAAAGCGGATTATGACATCTTAACTAAACAAGATTAATTGGTTCTGATACAATCAAATACCCTGGTGGTACTTCCGGCCTAATAGTGTATAAAATATATTCTTGCTGGGCTTGAGCTGATGTTTCAAGGTCAATTTGATAGCTACCATCAATTACGTCACATACTGGACTGACCGCGATAGTTGATATTTACAATACCCGGCGAAATATGACGTTCTCCACCGTACGGATCGTTGTTGTATTTGAGAATAACTGGCGGTGGGGCTATTTTTCTCCATGATTTAAACACTTTTGGAAAGTTTTCATTGACAATATCGCTGATTGATCGTCTTGTATCACACTCAAGTTCAGGTAAAATATCACGTTGTTCATCGACTGATTTTTTATAATGGTCTAAAAATAACTTTTAATTCATCGTTGGATTTTATATTTGCAATGATAATTCTGTTGACATGTTTTTGATCAAAAAGAATATGTGCTAGATTATAAATATTATCAATGATCTGCTGTTTCACATCTTCGTCGCAATGAACAGTTAGAGCCGCAAACAGATTTATTATGCTATTGTATACTTGAACGTACTCAGGCTCCATCGCGTCCTTGAATAATCCAATATAAGTCATATTTAATACTTCTTCTCCTAAAAAATCTGTTATTTAAGGAAAACTTTTACCGTCTTTATCGGTAATATACAGACCTCTGTTAAAAGTCATCCATAGTTGTAATTTTTGATATCTTGGAATATTTGTAAATATTTGCTTTACTAAAAGAAATTCATCTCGTTTTGGTTCTGGCGGCCCATCATGAACAGGTGCAATCTCAGGCGAACCTAAGACGGTTCTAATCGAACTTTGATAAATATCCACACATAATCCGGAGAATATACTTCGATCGCAGCTGATAATGTTGGCTCATGAACAGTAATCGCTATTTTTGATTCTTTGCCTGTTATAAATTTAATTGTGCGTTGGAATTCTTTATTAATCTGTTCTATCTGATAACTGCCCGTTGGAATACTGACTACTTGCCAATCTGGAGTTCCGTCGGATTTATTTTTATTTGCCAATATTAATGAATTATTTGGTTGTAGTCCGCCGAATGATTTTGACCTAATATTTGGCCAACTATAATAAACTCGTAATTGCGCTAGAGCTATTTCGTTAGCGGGTGTTGCAGTTGGAAAATTAATACTGAATTCAGGATTAGTTGAACTCGCCGATATCATTCTGGTTCTTACCGGAGTAGCATTAACAACGATCTGTTGTAGATCGTTCGATGACTTTATTATTACTGTTATTATTTTAAATCAGGAATTTGATCCTGTTCAGTTATTTTTTCATCAAATACTTCATTATAGGATTTTATTATCGCGCTGAATTCTTCATCGGATATTTTACCATCACTGATATACGACGATATCAACGATGATAGTTTGCAATATGCCGTCGTTGCTGTATGTAATTTTACCATATATTCGTGTAATTATGTATTCGCACATGTATCTATTTTTTGTGATAATATTGAAAATACCCGCGATAGTTGTTGCGGATGAAACGATAATCATTACAACTACAGGCGCGGTCATTGTTATCGTTGATAATATCACGCCAGTTCCAACGATGATAGCATAAACTGAATAGATAATTATATCAGTGACAACCACGCGTCTGCGATATTTTTTACTTTTATTGTATAATCGTCAACGATATTTTTTAGTTTTGTTTGTCACATGCATACTTGATTGTATCTGTATTTTTGAACGTCGAAGAGTGTTGATTTCTCATCTGAAATTGCTGTGTGCATTTTACATGAAGTTCACGAATATGTACTGAAACTGAAAGGGTGTGGCCATTGAAATATGCCAACATTAGTAACGAAAGTTGTAGACACTGTAACTGAAACAGGGATGGAGAATTCAACATAATCAAAGGTATTAGGGGACCTCTGTGTTCAAGCAGTTTACCTAAATGTTGGTATAATATTAAAATAAACTGAATATCTTGTAAATTACCAATAAATAATACAATATTTTATGTTTATATATATATATATATATATATATATATATATATATATATATAGCATGTACGCTTTATCAATGATATACCATGAGATATGTCCATTTTTCATCATAAGGGACCGAGGCTTGCCGAGTTTCCTTTTAATGAACATTTATACAAGAGTGGTATATCATTGATACAGCGTACATTCTATACATATATTTTCTTTATATCACATACAAATACACATATTTGCCCTTTGAACGGAGTTAAGACTGACCCTAGGCAACTATGTATTGACCGAGTGAATGAACTCACATTCCTGCCGAATGTATCTGCTACAAAATGTTCTGTGCCTTTGTTTAGCTGTTCACAATCACCTTTGCTTATTGATAAGCTGATTGTTTTCTTTTTTGAGTTTCTATTTGTATTCACATTGATTAAATCAGTTTAAGACACGCTTATGATTTAAACATGAAAGATGGTTTTAATGAAGAAATTAGAGCCCTACAAACACGTCATTAGCTTCTGGAACACTGAACGCTCATCCATTCACACATATAGGCGCATGGAAATTTCTGTGGAATAGAAACTAAGCGAAATGACCAACCAACAAGAGATAACTAAAACATTTTAATATATTTACCGTTGATCTTAGACATTATTCTGTTTTAATTAACATTACTACAGAAAATACAATTCCCCTCTCTCTCTCTCTCTCTCTGTCTCTCTCCGGTTGGTTTGACTTAACTTTTACCATTCTTCGTAGGTCCAGAGACATCGTCATGTGAAAACCAGCGAGAACCCTCTATGCTCGTCTTTTCATTCATTTTCACCCGTATTTTTCTGCGATGGTCCCGGGGGAGGGGGCTTTTGGACATTTTCATCGATTTTGAAACATTATAATAGGTTCAAGAAACAACAACAACAACAAGGTATTAAATATGTTACACTATGTGTACCTTGCAATGCAGCCTATTTCAACTTTGTATCATTGATATTATCAACACTATAGATAAATTCCAAGGAAAGTGTAAATGTACAGTTACGACGAACCATATTTTTGTACTTGGTGTAAGTTCAGGTTTAAGGTTTTCATCCAGCCCAGATTCTTTTTACCTCTCACTCCATATTTCTGCGTATTTTGTTCCTTATGCATGGGGGGGGGGGGGGGGGGGGAAAGGATTGAGTTTAAATTCTGTAACATGTCAAATTCGTGTAGAAAACGGGGATTATTGATTCTTTTTATCGTTATTGTCATACGTCACTAATGATTAATGAGTGGAAATTCAGCACTGAAATATAGGCCTAGAAACGATATCACACAATTCCATGAATGTTTGTAAATGCGTATTATTGTGCCATGGGTGGATCACAATTCGATATACCAATAGTATTGGTATATCAAATGGGGCTTGATACCGACACTTTAAAAGCCGTGTTATTTTTAATGTATGTGGTATATATATATATATATATACTGAAAGATTGTATTGTACACATACCTCAGCAGTGCATTGCTAACATTGTATTGGTATGTTGATGTTGTTGCTGGGAACACCAGCCAAGCTATTTGCAAGCTGTCTCAAATACCCGCGTTAGTATTGGCAAGCTAAGAAAGTTTTAATTAATCAAAAATAATGAGTTCATTAAGTTTGGGATATTTGTTTTTACGATGTAAGATAGTACACATGCTCATTCATTTAATTTTAATGTTCACCTCAATAAAGCAATAAAGTGAAAAGTATTAGTTACATCATTATTGTAAATATCTTCAATAAAACAAATGAAACTAAACATTTTTTTTAATATATTAAAAACATTAAAATATTTATTTATATTGATTTTCATAGCCTCAACATGGAAAGCACTGCTACCTTTCCAGTGTCAGAGTAGGGTGGGTTTTTGTTTACTCTGTCCACCAATGACCAATGAAAAGCACACCGCCTGAACAATGATGTTTAGTGTCTCTATTTAAAAACTTATTTTGTTATTTTTCAATTTAAACCTTATCAATACTTACGTAGACAAAAAGAAGAAAATTACAGACTTTTACTTTCCTTAACCCACTTGTAAATTTTAGTGCTTTACATATGCAATATATTTGTTAAAAATCAACTTATGTGCCATCAGTACTATTTTAAAGCAGTATTATTTATGTTTGAAAACCATATTCTTTGTGAAAGCTGTATTTTAAGAGTCACTCAAATGTTAATAGACATATGGATAGAAGCTAAACTCAAGAGAAATTATGTGTTAAGTATTCCCAATTATTTCTTATGCTACCAGTATATTTCTTGTTTAATTGAGCTGTTTTACTATTTCAGGGGAAAACTGTGTCTATGAAAACACAAAAATACTGGAATGAAACTAGATACTGTGAAGAAGAATTTATCCTGAAGATTGTCAGTTGTCAGTTGCCGAAACAAATAACCTCTAAATGTATCACTTTTTAAGATATATATATATATATATATATAGAGAGAGAGAGAGAGAGAGAGAGAGAGAGAGAGAGAGTGATGCCAGTGTCACTATTATATGTTCAGTTATGATTACTTTCAATATTTTTACCTTGTTTCCATTTATCAGACTTTATCAAGACCATCCATCGTCGAAAGCATATGACTGCTGTAACTTTTTATCTTCCTTCCGGAACATACTTCATTATGTTTGTAATGACATCATTGTTCCCATCATTCTTTGTTACTGAATGCGAGGTGTTAGTGATCTCTTTTGTAGCACCCGAATCAGAGAACTTTGGTTGTCTCCAATAAGTATGTTTGCAAGCATTCTAGGTTTTCCGATGTTGCGGAGATTATAAACAGGTCCCAGTCACACCAGATTTCAGACACACAACACTCTCGTCATCATTCATCTACTTCTCTTTAAATTCAAAATTAAATCAACCAACAAATAAAAAGTCGAAATTTAGCAAAATTTAGATCTTTACTGTTTGGAAAAGCATCATCAGTGACAAATTGTGATCAGGTAAATGCATTCCTGATTTTTTTTAGTTTTATACTTAAAATAATTTCTTATAATGTCCAGAGTTCTGGGTTGTCAAAATGTTTGGATTGTCCAGATTTTGGAGATGTCCACATTTTGGATTTGTCCAGATTTTGAGTCACAAATTCTAACTTATATAAAATTATTCCAAGTAATCATATTTAAAAACATATAATCAGTTACAAAATGTCTTTTGTATATCTCTAACAACATTGGTAGGATTTGAGTGTTTGTAAGTAAACCAAATAGTAGATTCCATTTCTTCATTGACCCAGAGTTTGGAAACTCTAAATTCGTAGTTTTTCGAGTTTCATCGGAAGTAGACAGTACAAGTCTCCATATAATGGATTGCACCCTGATAATATAAACAATATTATTCCTTTACCAAATGACATCATGAATGTGTATATGAGAAAAAGAGGCCAGAAGATAAAAACATGTACAACAGTATGTATTCTTTATTTATCTCCTACATCATAATAGCATCCATTTTTTTCGTTCTTCTCTATAATTTATTTTGTCTTCCTCGATTTTATTGTACAAAACTATCAGCACCAACACTACTTGTATATTTCTACCCTCTTTTCACCTGAAGCCATTATCCAGGAAACCCAATGTGTTATGACTGGAAAAGCCCTGATAAATGGTCATAACAAATATATGCGTGTGTGTGTGTGTGTGTGTGTGTGTGTGTGTAGGTAGAAAGATAGGGATATAACTTGATTAGAAGCCGATTCAGCTATAAATTGACCGCTTCCCCCTATCCCCTCCCTCCCCCCTTGCAATTTTTGAGCTTCATAATGCTGCTTCGTCTTTCATTCTCTTCATCCTATACGTCGGAGTGTAGTTTGCAAGACAGATCCATCTGAATTCATGAATTGTTGTCAGTGGACCTAAGCTGAACTTTTAAAAAATATGCAAGCCAAACTGGAAAGTTCGACAGGATTAAAAACTGCAAAACCAACATAAAATGCAATTACACTAATTTGTGGAATCGTTATCTAGTCATAGTAAATAACTTTTTACTGCAATTCCTTGTCTTTACTGTTTTTTGAGAGTGCTGAAATGGAATCTGAGCTTGTGCACTGTAAGTGACATGTTGATTATTTTGTCTGTGAAATCTATTAAAGGATGCAACTGAGCATGTATAAATTACTGGCAAGGACTTACCGACCCAATGAAATATCACTTGGGAATTAGATCCAGGCAATGGAACAAAATTATAAATCAAACGAGAACTTGCATTGCATCAAACCCAAACAGTTCTTATACAGCAAAAATCCAGAATATTATTCAAGTTACTGTAGATACATGTACTGTCATTATTACTGTTGTGAAAAGGATCACAGCAGCGCATAACATTTTGAGGTTTCTGAATGGGATTAACGGCATGAAAGCATAAAAATATTCGAATTGGCAATATTTGTTCTCTTTCCTTTATATAATTTCAAATATTACCCCAAGAATTATCATTCATATGTATGTATGTATGTATATATATATATATATATATATATATATATATATGATCTATCCTGCGTACAATACTTGTAACTCACCATTAACTCTGCAGATGGAAAGGGTCAATCATGTTCACACAATTTTTTTATATGATTGAAATAGACTAATAAATGTAATCAAATACTTTCTTCTGATGGCGTTATGTTGTCTATTAGATTTATATCTGCTGGCCTGTCCAAACTAGGAACATATATGTATTTTATGTCTATCTGTGTTTACATCAATACACATCGAATTGTCGGTAATTTGATATTTTTATTCCTCTTTCTAAGCAGGTGGCTGAGCGCTCACCTTAACCGAAGAATATCTTCTTAACTCTGTACACGCGGCTTCGAGTTTCAGGCTCGGGGCAATATTGATGAGTAAGAATGCTGCCGGTAGCTTCACGTGGATTGGTGGTACTTACTCTGATTTGT
The DNA here is from genome assembly GCA_016617855.1 of Megalonaias nervosa. Lineage (NCBI taxonomy): Eukaryota > Metazoa > Mollusca > Bivalvia > Unionida > Unionidae > Megalonaias > Megalonaias nervosa. The sequence goes on from JAECUM010093124.1 coordinate 48,078, forward strand.
CCCAGGTTCTATCTCGGTCAGTTATACTGGTTGCGATATATAGACTATCTTGTTTTGAGAAATGGTGATAAACCCAAAACAACAACAACTTTCTAAGCTGCCAGCTAATTGTACACTTTCCATTTGTGATCTTTGTTTAACAGTTACCCTTCAAACCAAAATATTATACAACAACAATTTTGATTGGTTTGATTCTTTGTACTCACCCTATTTTAACTAATGTTAACAAACAATAATGTGCATGCTGTATAGCAAGTGATCATTTCTACAGATGACAAGTGGAAAGGGCATAATGCTAGATTAAATTTTACGCTACCTAATATTTGTGTATTAACAAACGATGAACCATCACAGGTCCTGTTTCCTTAATGGTTCTGCCGGTGGCTATTGAAGACTATGATTACTTAAGCAGTTAGTGGGTACCAGTAAATGAACATGCGTATCTTCTTAGTGAGACATTCCTTCAATCCAAACTGATCAGTTGCAGAACATATATGGAGATAATTCTGGCATGCTGCTTTAGGTGTGCAGAGGACAATTTAAATGATTGTCGTTGGAAACAAAATGTATATCAAAATATATTTCAATTTTTACCATAATCGTTTTTGTATTGTATTTATTGCTGCCCAACCAGATTCTCACATTGGGAATAATATTAGCCTGGCATTCAGTTTTAGATATCCATGGCAATGCAGTTATCTACCCATATTATCATTCTTACGTTTAGGATTCAATATGCATATAATTTATTTGTATACCTTTTAGATGTATGTGACCGTCTTTGGTGTCTTTTGAAAAAAGAATTGTAGGGACAACGGATACATGGAGTATACTTCAAATATATTTGGGTGTACTATTTCATTTGTTTTATACGCATAGTTTTAAATATACCAAGACTATTTCTTTTGTTTGCGGTCTCACAAGTAGAACGTCTGTGATTGAACGTTGTACTAGGTATTAGTTTATGTGTATTATCCCTCCATTCAGTAAAGAGTAATATTTAGATTCAAACACTAGACCTTCGAAAATAGGAACAATTGTTCTAAAGTTCTTGACGAATCACTGCCATTTTTCTAATTAGGGGAAACACCTAAACACCACAAATTTTGATAAATAAACTACATAAAATATGTACATAGTACCCGATGTTTCAATGTGGGATTCAAAGTTTTAAATTATAAATAATTGACTACAAAATTAACAAGCAGATCAGATACAGTGTACATTGTGATATGCAATTTTAACAAAAGGTGGTTCACCAGTTGAGTATATAGATGGAAACAAAAGGATGTGAAAGGTGTTTGTCTGTTATCAAAGGAAAGTTAGATAAATCCGTATGCTGTATCAGGGAATTGGGCAAGAAAATAACGTTGTTATTCCTTACATCGATTCAGTGTATTTGATTTCTTGGACACGTACAGTATTACCTATAGCAGTTTTCTTGTTTGTCCACAAATGGTGATTACGTTAATGCAGGCGTAGTTGTAGTTCGCCCGCAGCGAGATGCCCATGTCACGATGTGCATGGGTACTTTATCCCTGGTTCTTACACATTTCATTTTCAGCACTTACAGGAGCCATACTGCATCGTAGAGACACAGTGATCACTTAGATCTTGTCAGGAGATATCAATATTAGACAACGTACTACAGTCATATCGTGAAGTAGCAGTTTACATAAGTCCAATTTATAATTGTGTCTTTACTTTAAATGCCTCAAATTTATATACCATTCTTATCTTGCATTATTGAGGCTTAACAATTCTGGAAAACTAGACAGTGTTTTGGTGCAGAAAATTGTCAGTTTGATTCAATTAACCATTGAGGGATTAATATTGATGTAGAAAATTGATGGTAGCATGGATTTTAAGGATTTTTGGACAGTATTTAGTGTATTTCTATATGTTGTTTAAGGTTTAGGAGATGTATATATTTTATTATTAATAGCATCTATTCAATGTAATATGACAGCCAGTTTTGTCTATTTTATAGCTGTAAGGGCTGACAATTTTTACTAAAAACAAACCCATTAGTAACTCCGCAAAGTAAATACTACACAATGCAACTATTACGATAATAGCATTACCAGAGAACAACAAAACATTTATTTAAGCTAATAAACTCTTGAATTTACTACACCAGCAACATTGACAAATTCACCCTTTTATTTTCTTGATAACCCTTGTTTAAAGCTTAATCGTCTTTACTTTTTCATGGCTGTAATCTGTATAGAATATCTTTAGCTAGTTTTGAGTACATGTTCTGAATCTGTTAAAAGCATAGTAATGCATATGATTTATATATAGATGGTTACGTATGTGTTGACAATTATTAATAAGACTTAAATGGCCCTTATGGGCTTAATTTCTCAGTGGCTGATGGTGTTCGACTTTTCTAGAATAATTCTGTAACTTTCCATTGATTGGGCTAGGTCTCATAAATATGCCAGTTCGACGCAAAATGAGTAACGTATTCAGTCTCGTGGGGTCTCTTGCGAAATACAGCCGCAATATACAGTGTATATAAAGAGAGAACTGAGTAATCAGTTTAGTTCCTAATTTGGAGTCATTCACATTTTTTGATGTTTCTCTTGTAAGTCTGCAGACGTGTTTTTTGTTGTACTTAGATATTATTCGGCAGGAAAAACATTTCTTTGCACTGTTCAGTAGAAATAAGAAGTGCTAATTATTTGGAGTATAATATTATTCTGTAACTGTTATAAACTGTTGGAAGGAATTTTAGATGATGCCATCTTGACAACGTCACTGTTCTTGGAGGACCAGTACATTTCCAGCTTTGAAATTTATAAGGAACTTTTCATTAAATTAGGACTTTTATAAACCTTTATAAGGATTAGTCTGGATTCACTTCATAATGCTTTAAGCTTCTCGCATTTTTCATTCATAATTTTGATAATTGTTAGGTTTTACAAAACTTGTTGCTTTGCATTTTTGTGTTTACTTAATTATGGCCGTATAGTTGTAACAAAAGACCATCCCTTATGAAAAAGATATGTCATGGCAACTGGTCTCAGCTGACAGGTCATCACAAATACCGGATATATGATTAATAAATATGTATATCGATAATTTAGCCACTCATTACAGGTGGTCTTTCGTAGCAGTATCCTTTGAATACGGGTTTCACAGTATCATTTAATTTTCTTACATTTACGATTTCTTTTTTAGTATATTTGCATTTCTTGCCTGTTTGTTTCTGTTGTTTGTTTTGTTTTTCATTATTATATAATGTATCAAACACACTACATGCTTTTGTGAGATTCATCCTGTTACTTGCTTGTTTGTTTTTTTATATATGTCCACCAACTTCCCATCCAGAAGACCCACCTCTTAACTTCCAACTGTTTAGCTGGCTGTAGAAATGTGTGATACCATTTTCCCAGGAGTAAACATTCAGAATTTGTTTTCTTTTTAGCTAATTCTTGTGAAATCAATGTCTTCTCTTTACATTTTTGAATCGGTCTTAGTTACTTTACATTGTTCTTAATTACATTTACGTTATTTTAACATGTTCATTGTATTCATCAACTCTATTTTTTGATGAGTGATGTGGTAAAGCAATAAAAGGATCATTCAATATGATCTAATTAGTTTGTTCCTCATAAGCATCTTTATTGCAAGACCATATCAAACTTCATTTTCTATTTCACCAAGTCCTACCACTTTTCTGATCTAAATAACGGCACACAAGTTCAAAACTGATTAGGGTTTCTAACTTAGCAGTAAAACAAGTAGGTTGGGCAAATTACTGAAGAAAAGTAACACAAAATGACATACCTTAAAATTAATATATCAAATAGGGTATAAATGGAAAATATTTTTTATCGATGAATAATGTGTTAAAATATCGTAGATGAAAGAAAACATATTTTAAAACTCCGCAGAGGAATAATGACTATAAAAACTGCCACAAACACTACATCTGAAAGATTGTTCTGCCTGAAGTTAGTGATATGCACTGGGGGTTTCATAATCGATGCATTTTTCGATTGGCCAATATTGTAGCAACCATTTGTATGCGAGTGTCTCTTATATAGTTAAATCTGTTTGACAATACAAAACATAAACAATGAGTTTAAAATATCATAAATGATACAGTTAGCAATTGTAAAAGCTTTTGCTTTCATACTGCCTTAGATTTTTGTTTATAATCTGATGATGCGATATTGTCATAAATCTGTACAGCTCATGCTTGAGAAGTGAATGTATTTTCTTTATTCTGGAGACGATAAATCGAAAGTGAAACGTGTAATAGCATGATCAAT